>JAIFHC010000745.1:0-50000 GCA_021229015.1 Solen grandis | reverse complement strand
AGTCCAATTGTGATAGTGAAGAAAAAGAAAGTTTCAGAAACACAGAAACAAGAATATAGAATGTGTATCGATTATAGACTGTTGAACAAAATCTCGAAGAAGTTATATTTCCAATTACCAACATTGGAAGATGTCAAAAACATTATTTCAGACTCAAAACCTTTAATTTACTCCAAAATTGATATTAAAAATGCATTTCACACACTGCCTTTAAGTAAAGATAGTATACCATATACAGCATTTCGAACAAGTAGTGGTAACGCATACGCGTACAAGCGTCTGCCATTTGGAACACTTGTCAGTCCAGCGTATTGGTCCATGTTCTTACACAAAGTACTTCAAAAGTACTTATATAAATTTTGCATTGGCTACATGGACGATATAATCATATTTTCAAAAACAATAGAAGAACATGTAGTTCATTTGGAACAAATTTTTCGCGCATTAAAAGAAGCCAATCTGCTACTCCATTTGGACAAATGTGAAATAGCGAAATCTAAGATCTCTTTCTTAGGAATGGTATTTGAGGAAGATACTTTACAAATTGATCCTAAAAAGTTACAGGTAATCGAAAAATGTCAAATACCTAAAAATCAGAGAGCATTAAAGAGCTTTCTAGGAATGACAACTTTCCTAAGACGTTTTATAAAAGATTATTCTAAAATATGCGCACCACTGAACAATCTATTGAAAAAAGACTCAATTTATAAATGGACAGAGGAACACGATGACGCTTTTAACAAGCTTAAAAGGGCACTAGTTTCAAAACCTATCTTACAATTACCTGATTTCAATGAACCATTTATGCTTTTTACGGATGCATCAACCATAGCAACAGGTTATATCTTATGTCAAATGAATAAAGAGTCAAATAAAATGCATGTTATACAATATGGAGGAAGATCATTAAAAGATAATGAACGAAAATATGGCAGTTCAGAACTTGAATTATTAGCAATTATATTTGCCCTACGAGATTGTAAGCACTACCTTTGGAATGTCCCAGTAAAAATATTAACGGATAATAAAGCGTTAACATATTTGCATACTATGAAAAATACGAACAGTAGAATGTACAGATGGGCAATTGAACTAGAAAATTTTGATTATGAAATAATGTACAATAAAGGATGCAACAACCCAGCTGACTATCTTAGCAGAATAGTCCATAACAAAATTCAAAATATCAACGCTGACATAGATATTGGCATTGAGGATGTTAAATACCTCTTCCAAGACACAACCCCTCCACCTCAAACTTTAGCAGCCCTAACAAGAGCACAAAGTAAAAAGATAAGGGAAACGCATGAATCAGACAAATTAAAAAATAGTTCACAAAATAAAGAGATTGAACACCTCAGTTCCACAGATATGACAATAACTGACACCAACGAACCAAGTGTCATTCAATCAGATATCAATCAATCAGATAAAGATAAATCTGATGAATCGGGTATCGTTACCAACGATATAAAAAAAAACTTAGACAGCTTCATTAGCCATATGCCAAATCATGATAAAGATGTTGATATGGCTCAACTGCAAAAGTCATGCCCAGACTTTAAAGACATTTATAATTACATTTTAAATAAAATCTTACCTGAAGACTCAAAACAAGCCAAAAGAATTGTATATGAAAGTAATCAATACCAAATTTCAGATGGAATTCTTTGGCATTTTTATGAACCAAGACGAAAGAAAGCTGCAGATACATCTATTATTAAGCAATTACCTTTACCCAAAGTGCTACGTAATGATATTTTGTATTCCCTACATGATAATTCCCATTTTGGTCTTGATAGAACATTTTATACCGTGAGACAATTTTACTATTGGCCAAGAATGTATCAAGATATCAAAGATTACATAATATCTTGTACATCTTGTCAAGTTAATAAAAGGGACGCAACCTACAAACCAGCACCTCTTACTGAAATGCCGATACCATCAGAACCATGGGAAGTAGTTCATGTTGATATCATTACCGTTGCCAAAGAAAGCAAAGGCTACAAGTATGTGTTATCAACTATCTGCGCATTCTCTAAATATGCAATTTTTCTACCATTAAAAGCACAAAATGCAGAAGAGATAGCGGAACAAATGTTTCATCATATATTTTCAATTTTAGGCCCACCTAAAATTTTAATAAGTGACAGAGGTCAGAATTTTATCGGAAACATAATGCAAGTTCTGTACAGCTTTTTCGGAATAAAGAAGAAAAACACAAGTTCTTTTCACCCCATGACAAATGGACAAGTGGAAAATGTTCAGAGAACTTTACTAAGCATGTTAAGAACAACAATTTTAATGAAAAAGAATGGCCTGACAAATTATCTTCTGTTCAAATAGCATATAACTCAACAATATGTGCAGATACTACAAAGTATTCTCCATATCAGGTTATGTTTGGTAGACATATGAATTCACCAATCACAACCTTACTATTCACTGAAAATAAACCAAAACCTAAGACAGAACATTATGTTGAAGAATTAACGGATAGATTTTAAAAATTGTGCAACGAAAACATACAACAAGCAAAATCCAAAATGAAACAGAATTATGATAAGAAATCTAAACAACGGTATTTTAAATTAGGAGATCTGGTATTACTAAAACAAAACCAAATTCCAAAAAAAATTTTTAAATATACCCAAAAACACGTTTATTCTACGAAATATAAATACAAACAAAGAAATCAAATCACCAGTACATATAAACCGATTAAAGGAATTCATAGATCCTAGAGATCTTAGGCAACCGGTTGAGGACAAGGGTTATTTCCATTTACAAAATGGTGAACTTCAGGACAGGCAAAATACAACTCCTGAAATACAACAGACCCAAGACTTGAATTCGCACAGCCATACGGCTGATACCAGTAATGAAACTAGCCAAAGTGATAAACAAGATAATAAAAAATAGTACAGAGCGAAAAGATTGAAGAAGGCTAAATTCATAGATAATGAAAAATACTTCTTAGTACAGTGGTCAAACAAAAAATATAAAGACACTTGGATTAAGCATACAGACGTAAGTGATGCTTTGATCAGGCAATTTTATATAAACAAATCAAATAAAAAATAATATGATTTATATATATATAAGTATATAGTAAAACAAAACACTATATTCTATTGTAGGTCAAGCATGGACCTTGATGATAATCCTATCGATTTGCCACACATCAATTACCGCTGCCCAGGATAAAAATCTACTAAGAATGAACCATGGAATAAATTTCGCTAATAAAAAAGACATTTACTTTTCGGTAGGTAACTGGCACCACACGGTCAAATTTGATTTACCCCATAACATTACTTTTGAAGCAGTAACGTTATGTCGTTCTGATTATTATTCGACTGAAGGATGTCCGTTGACAATAGAAGTTGAAGCACATTTGTTGCGAATAAAACAACAAATAAAGACGCTATTTAGGACCGTCAAAGGGATACTCCCGACGTTTCCATTTGATACTCCGAATAAAAGAGCATTATCTTATGTGGGAGAGTTAGGTACTCATGTATTTAGCATAGCTACCGAAGGACAGTTAGCTATCCTAAGAAGACACATTAACGCTATAGTAGCGGAGGTAAACGACGTTTCAAACGTGTTTAGCCATTCACAGGGAGAAATGTCTTCATTCATTCATGCAGTGAATGAGGAAATGAAAAATTTTGACGAATTCGTTAAAACTAGCGCCAATTTTAGGCGAGAAATACTCAGGGCAGTAAGTCAAGTGAATTTCAAGCATGAACAAACAGAGAGAATTATGATGATATATACGGAAAAATTTGCGCAAATAGAGTCACATTTAGATAACCTAATGATAGGTATAAATAACCTAAATAACGGACAGTTATCGTCTTATGTTATTACGGCAGATAAAATGACTGAAATAATTCAAGGTATATCTGCAAAGATTGACTCGATTTCAAATGATTACCATTTGATCTCAGATAAAGCCTCGTATTATTACAAAAATGCGAAGTTTATCTACGGCCAATATAAAGATTCCGTTTATATATCAATACTTTTCCAATAGTTCGCAAAGGAAGATTTCGAATATATGAGATAGAACAATTTCCTATTCCCGATAATGAGGATATCAAGAACAATGATGCCAATATTTTAACATCAAATCCTAGGTATTTCATTCTCAATGAAATTGATAATTCGTTTATGGTATCAGGTGAAGATTTCCTCATGGATTGCGAAGAATTTGGACAATTTATTTTATATAAAAAAAAAAGAAATCTAATGTATTCGGCTAATGAGTCAAACTGTTATTCGCAATTATCGCTACGACGATAAATCGAATATCAACACCATATGTAACTATGGTAAATAGTAAAGAATATGCTGAAACCGTGCTTCAAGACGGGAATGGCATAAATACAATCGACCGTTGCGAGTGATTGTATTGAAAAGAAAACAAAATTGTGAGTTTGGTATAATATCAATCCCTTGTCATTAAGATTTAAGGGTTTTTTAATCAAATCACAAATCACAATTTCAAGAATTGTGTAAACGGAAAGGACAGTTAACGTCCTTCACCTAATTAATGTACCTCTCTTAGGATCATATTTTAATGGCATGATAATAGTAATGTATTATCAAGTAATAATATAATGGAGCAAATAGCTATCTCACTTCCAAAATACGAAATGTTTGAACATACATCTAGGGAAATACTAGATAAATGAGGAACGGATTAACTCTCATTAATTCACTTTGCATGAAAGTCGAAAAGAATGAGAAGAGAAAGAAAAAAAAACTGCTACTTTAACCAGTTCATTTATAGCGGAAATACACCGATACGAACGAGGATAACATCCATGTTGTAACAATCATGAGTACTATTACTACTACCGTAGATACGCTCTTGTCATAAACACTTTATCATATGGAATACTATTGTTGCCACAAGATTAGAATATCTTATCCAAAAACCGTATCGCCTTCTGGTATCTTTCATAATTTTTTTAAAGAATCCATACAATGTGAGCATGGAATTGAGCATTATCTTTATTACGATGACCATCCTAAATAACTACCTCACACACTGCACCAAAAGTAAGAAACAGAGATAACAACGGTGTTATGTTACACCTTACGGACAGACTGAGCTACATTTGTGTTAAGATAACAATCGAAATGCTTGGTTTGCTTTTTTCATTGACATGAAGGTTTCAATTGTTAAAACTGCTGTATTATGCTTTTTATTATGTCAGATATTATTCAAATATTGAATAATAATCCCCGGAGAATTTTATTTCTAAGCACCAGAGAGAATATGACTATATATATGTGTAACAAAGATTGCAGACCGATGTTGTTGGATTATAGTATGACAATAATTTTGTCCTGTAAATCTGCGAATTGCGTTAAAAGCGATTGTAATTATTCTCTCTCGTGTGGGGAAGTGTGCAATGCTATGATGTATTTTTGTTTGTTCATTTTATTATTTATTGTTAATATATATATATTGTAGAAATGGCCTTTGTAAAAAAAGCAATGGAATCTTGAGAAATTAACGGAACACTCTGAATATTTCAAGCTACTTAAAAAAAAAAAATACAACATAAACGAAATAATTGATATTTTTCGCTTGAATATGGTCCATTAAATAATTAAAACAATAATATCTCTTGTTTTTGGCAACTCAATATTCCATGCTTTTATGCCATTTGTTTTTTTTTTACTGTCGTATTTTTGTCAAATATTGTTACGTATATGATTTGTATTAGGAAAGTTTGTGTGTATTAGAATACTGCCGCAATTTTATGCTTAGATGTAGTTTGTCTTTGTATATTATATATCATAATTGTTGTTGTGTACTCATTTTGTAGTACGAATTTATATTAAGGACATTATATACAAAAAAAAAAGTTTTTAAAAATATAAGTAGAGGAAAATTATACACAATAGGATATATATATACTCTGCCTACAGTAACACACAATAGACATCCAATAGCAACATACAAAAAGTATGTATGCGCGTAGTCTCAACCCTGGAAATAGGTGAATGAGAATGAAACTAGATCAGGAAAAAACTGACCCCATATACACAGGGTAGAGAGATAAGGTCACATTCCTGGTTGGCCGGGGCAGCACGCATATGAAAAAATAGAATACCCCACTGTCTAGACTACGCTGAGTTTGCATGATACAAAAATAACAAACAATACGAGCTGGCCATTTGTGGAAAGTGATTCTGCAGGCGGCAAACCATTTTTGGGAGGCAATTCTTAGAACCACAGACCAGTTCACTGAACCCATGAACCTAATTCATTGCCGCGGTGCGGGCGGTCAGTATATAAACAAAGGCGAAAATATTTTCAGTTCAAAGATGCTGAAAAGGTATTTCGTCTTCTAGTTTTCAGATTGATCCCTGAAATTAATAGAGGTCCGAGGAGTCCTCTAATTCCCCAGGACTACCTCGCGACAGTTAATATATAAAAAGGAAACCAGAGTTATGACACACGTTCAGAAGATCGTGAGATAAAAAAGGAACCAAGATCGAAAAGCAATGGTCTAGTACATGAACATCCGAAATGAAAATGGTTTAAAGTTTTGTCGGTGTCTGAATGGTTAGAGTGACCGCCCCGGAATCGGAAGGTCATAGGTTCGATATCAGCCACGACATACCAAAGTCGTAAAAATGGTAATGACAAGCTTCCTTGCTTGGCACTCAGCATATTAGGGTAGTTGCAGGACTGGTTGGCCAAGTGTTAGTGTAACGTGACTGGGCGTGGTATCATGTCACATGTCTAGGGCGTGATACTGCAGTGTGGCAGCACTATATATGTCTCAAACAGACATAGTCTCCAAATGACGGAAATACTTTAGGCGGGACGTTAAGACCAACTAGATCTGTGAAAGAGGTGACTTATACCTCTGCATACTGCTTTATCACAGTATTGAGGTATGTTCTTAATGTTGAAAGCAGTGAATGGAGAAACTTCTGAACAAGTCAAAGAAAGACCAGTCAAAAATGAACCTTAAAATCATGATTGAACAATCAAATCCCTGTTAAACGTTGATAGTGATAGCAGTAACGGACATCATTTTTTTTTAGAAACAGTGACCTTGACAAATTATATACACGTATATTGCAAGTTTGAATATATTTCATTCCTGCCAAAAGTTCTAAAGAAGAATCCATTTTGGGGACAGAATGTAAACAGGAAGAAGTCAATTTTAAGTAACAATGACCATGACCTTTACCGACTCTCAACAATTTATCAAAGCCTTATCTCCACACAAGCTATATACATGTATAACTAACAAACCTAATAAAAAGGTAGTAAGTAAATTTGTTTTGGGGGACAATCTATTTTTAGCATCAGTGAACTTGACCTATTAAACCCACACAGAGTATCGAAGCTTTCTCTATACACAAAGTATACAGGTACCAACTTTATAATTATAATGTTTATAATAGCTCACTCCTGACAAATCTTATAAAGAAAATTGAATTCCATTTTGCAGACAGTAATCATTAGCAAGTTTATTTTTAGTAATAGTGACGCTTAATTTCACACAAGGTATAAATGTCGTAAGTTTGGTAAAGATATGCCACTTATAACAAAAATTGTTAAAGAAAGTCTTGGGGGCAATCTATTTTTAGCATCAGTGACCTTGACCTATCAGACCTACACAGCGCATCGTAACTTTCTTTGTACACAAATTATACAAATACCAAATTTGATTCTAATATCTCATTCCTGACAAAAAATTTAAGAAAATTCCATTTTGCAAACAGTGAGCAGTATCAAATGTCTATATTAAGTAAGTGACCTTGACCTTGATCTATCAAACCCAAAACGGCCATCAAAGCTTTATCTTCACACAAGGTCAAGATATGTCACTTATGAAAAAAGTTATCTAAGAAATCCTTTTTTGGGGTGACAATTTAATTTAGCACCAGTGTTCTTCACCTATCGAATCCACACTGCACATCGAAGATTACTCTCAAAGTATTCAAGTACCAAATTTGATTCAAATATCTCATTCAGGAAAAAAGTTAATCAGAAAACAGTAAGCAGTAACACAATTCTATTTTTAGTAACAGTGACCTTGACCAATCTAACACAAACGCACTCAAAGCTTTATCTTCTCTAAGTACACATGTCCCAAATATGGCCAAAATAATACATATTTGGGGACAGACGGATAGACCGACCAACAGACAGAGTGATTCCAGTATACCCCCTCAAACATTCTTATGCTGGTGTTTAATAAACAAACAAACAAAAATTCTTGTTTCCCAACCAGCCGAAGAATATTTTTCATTTATTTTTTGTTTTAGAGTGCACAATTTCCTTTATGCACCGACATCAACTAATTGCAGAGGGAACATGGGTGCCGATCTTGCTACTAGTGACTAAACCGCAACTCTTACCAACATCTGTTAGTGCCAAATAATAGTGCATGTACTTACCAAGTCCAATCTTCATTACATAGAATGAGTGCCCGTGAAGATGTATCGGATGTGACCAGCCGGATCCGCCCCCGATGTTCGAGAAGACCATCTGGACCCGCTTGTTGTATGGGATGTCTACGATGTACGTACACTTACAGATATTATCCCCTGGGCAATTGGTCTTGTCACAGCGGGTCTTCAGCTTATTGAACTGGGTCAGCAGATTCGAAGTGGGAGACACAAATTCCCGGCCGTTGACCGAGCCCGGCGTGTTCCCCTGTAACCGGTAAGATATACTATACATCAAACTAAACAGCTGAAATTGAGATTTTCCTCAAATTTGATGATATCATGCGCAGATCCGGATCCTGATGGGGGTCATGACCCTCCCTCCGGAAGATCCAAAAAGAAGAAGATAAGAAAAATGAACCCCCGGATCCCCTAGAAAATCTGAAAAGAAGAAGAGGACAGTAGTGAAGAATTCATGAACACCCACTCCCTCTGGAATCGTTAGATTGTAGCTAAAACAGCTGAGAAAAAGCATGAAATCAGAAAAGTACCCCCTCGCATGTACGGCATTTATCAAAGATCCCCGCCCCCACAAACATTCACACACGTTGCTGGATCTGCGCATCATGATGATTTAATACTACCCTTTTTTTACCTGGTATTTAGAATACAAGTTGCTAGGGTACAACTTAAAGTAATCGGAGTAAACATACATCCAAAAAGTTTTTAGACTTAAAAGTACACTCGCATTTTCATGGGTATATAGACTAATCAGGGTTGCCATACTACGTGGTACATGTATATGACGTCATTTCATATAAACTATTTTGCCTCAATTCGAGCGAGAAAAATGCAGTAAGTATTTAAACGTTGGCCATAATGATTCTTTTGTCAGATTTAACAGTACAGTAATTTTTCACATTCGGGAAAATATTATCGGTCATGCGCCTTTCAAAATAAGAAACTCTGAAAGTTTTCCCCGACTGTTAGAAATCAAACATTCAATATATTATGTACCTTAAACCCAGGGAAAGCGAAGTTGAAGAAGTATTCCTCATCCACAGTGTTCCCTAGAATAACGGAAGGATCCCTGTCCTCGTCATTGTTAACCACGTGTTCAAAAGTCAGACATGAACGAGTTGCCGCCCCTTGATTCCCGTATGGACAATTGAAAGTCTTGCACTTGCTCGCTAGTGTACAGACTTCACCGTCAGTTTTCGGGGGGTTTCTATTTACCTCCCCTACATAATCTTCAATTTCAATAATGGCCTCGGCAGCATGGTATTTGTCCCCGATACTTTCCGGTGTTTCCAAACTTTCCGCTACTAGCATGTACTGCTTCCGGTCTGGTGTTCCAGGCACTTGCCATGTGAAATCAAGCCTTTCGCCGGGCTGGATTACCAACGAACTTATTGATTCATTGTTTTTAATTATGAATCCGTCAGAGGCAGTTATTTGAAATTTGGCCGTTGGAATGTAAACTCTCATCGGATAAAGTGTCATGGCACCAATTACTCTGAACCTATAACTATTTCCAGAAAGAACCTTGAAACGCTCGAGAGGTGCTTGGTTGTGTTGTCTAGCGTTCTGCCAGTAACGTCCCTTTCCATTAATAAGACCAGAATGAAATTCAAATCGACTGAAATTTCCAAAATCTAGGGAGTATGTTGTATCAATACGGGTCGGATACGTTCCAGTGAAGTCAAACTGCTCTGTGATCATTCTGTGATAGGCCGTCTCCGCATCCATGAGATGGTTCCAGTCTTGAAGGGTTACAATAATCTCGTCATTTATTCGTATTGTTGGGTTTTTTCTAGGTCTCACAACAACCGGACCATAGAGGCCCATACTACGCTGGTCACCTATATGAGCATGGTAAAAGCTGGTTCCCGAAGGAGTTGCCTTAAAGCGGTAAACGAACGTCTGTCCCGGAAATATTGGGCACTGGGTGACAAACGCCACGCCATCCATCCATGGCGTTCCAATCTGATGCAGCCCGTGGAAGTGGATGGTTACGCTGTCTGTGTGTAAGGTGTTTATCACAGTCACTTCTAGAACCTGGTCCTTGTACACCAAAATCCGAGGGCCGGGGAACTTCCCATTAATAGCAATAACAAGTCTCGACCCACTGCCGTCCGCCGTGATGACGCTTTCAGCCTCTTCGTCCGTCAACTCTCGCTCGGGTCCTGCAGTTTCATTCCGCTGACGCAGCTTCCCTTCCACTGGGTACACTATCTGTTTCTTATCGTCCAAAATCATTGTTAGACGATGTGATATTCTGAGCTCACATTTACAAACGGTGTCTCCTAAGCTGCATGTACAGTCCTCCTCTGTCGCCGCTGGCTGAATGCTAGGTTCCTGGCCATTAATTACCAATGGTTTGTCCAAAGCAAGGGTGGTTACCAAAAAAAGAAAGATCGTCCGCATGTCCATGCTTCTGAAAATATAAAATTGTACATGTATATGTAATGCTGGTCACCGTGGTTCAGAAGTAAATACCCCAAAGTTGTAATTCGATCGTCGATGAGGGCGAGAAATTTACAACCGTCGGTTGGAAAACCTATAACAAAACTTGATTCCTAATCGATGGTGAAGAAAATCTTAAATGTAAATTAACCCTTGGATCCCCGGCCGCGACATACCAAAGTCGTTAACTAGATGGGTGGTACTCGGAATACTAATGTTACCTGCATTCGAGCAGTTGTCTTAGAAAGGGTGAGCCTCAAACAATCAAAATTAATAAAATTGAATCAATGCAATTGTGTTGAAGTTAAGCTCCGGACAAGAAAGCGTAACGACGACGCCGACGAAGTGATCCCTATGTGACTGCCATGCTACGCAGGCGACTAAAAATGGAACTGGTATAGCTCTCTTGATTGGCTCTAAGAATAAAAGGATAGTTCCAGAATTGATAGCCCGTTGTCAGGATAATATGACAGGGTGTGGTAATATGCCACATTGTCTACGGCGTAATACTGCTTCAAACGAATTTAGATAGTAGTAAGGTAAATGGTTAAATATAATGAATTCAAAATATACAGTTTTTAAACAATACCATCAGTATCCCATCTGGTTAGTTACAAAATGATAATCTGATTAATTCAGAAGCCGTCGGTTATTGTGAAATACATGTATTAACTATAACTTTAGACTCGGCAGGTACGAATGGTTTCGCCATTAGATCTTGTCTAATAAACTATTAACCGTTACCCAAACCTGCTGATCGTTTGTTTTTAACCTTGGAAAAAAACAAACTACTGTACACACTAACATGCAACATTGATTGCCTAGGTTAGCAACTACCGGGTACGTCTGTAATATGACACAGCGCTTTACAAACAGAAAAAAAAAAACAGAAATCAATTTGACGAGGTCGTCGGGTGGCCGTAAACTTCCTTTGTCCGGACTGTAATTTTGTCAAGCATTGAGGTAGTTTGAAATAAAGTTATACAATGGTTCACGTGATGAGTCCATACTATGGAAGGCCTGTTCGCAATGCTTGTTTTGCAAAATGCGAAATGCTCATTATGGAATGCAAAATGCGTAATGCTTTCTTGCTTTAAAGCATTAAAATGGTGTTGTTGCTGTTGTTTCAAATGCATTTTTGAGGCGTGAAATATAAAATGATTAAACAAACATATATATCTTTCAAACTATAGTAAAATATTATTTAAAAATGCTACAACTGTAAAAACAATATCGGATGCATTATGTAAAATATTATTTAAAAAAAAATGCTACAACTGTAAAAAGAAATTCGGCTGCATTCCTCAAAGGTCAAAGACACACCTGACAAGTTGAATGTAAAAACAAAATGGATACAATGCCTCTATACGGAAAACCTAATTTTGTTGAAGTTCTACATTTTTCGTTCTCAACATATTTTGTTATTTAACAGCAGTTGCAGTCCAGAACCTTTACTTCTTGGCACTACTTAAGGTGGTAGTTTCGTGTACTACCTCACAAGCTTGTGTTTTATATGTAAGACATTCTAAAACAGTAGCTTATTCGCAGTAATTAACATCCGAAGACATCAACCACTGATACATAAAAAATAGATACATAAATGAATAAATAAAACAGAACGTTCTGTGCATCAGATAGGGGCTATTTAGACATTTCTACATAAGCGAGGGCGGGCTTCTATTTCTAAAGAATTGTCTTAGTTGATTCTTTCCGACTTAGAAGTCACTCTAAATTTGTGAAACACTTGATTTTGTCAAATAGATCGATCTACTTTGTGCATGGTGAAATATGAGATATTATGGTGTACTATTGAAATAATCCGCTGATAAATTTTAATGTTCAGAGCTTCTGATTGGACTCAAATTTAGGATGACTTACTGTATACAACGTACAAGGGGTGTAGTTTGATTTATTAGGATATTTACGTATTAGTTATCGTTTATATTTCAAATTCGAAATTGTTCGCAAGCGACGCGAGAGCTGTGATAAAAAATTATAATATAAACGATAACATATTTACAGTTTTTCACATACGCTATACAGATCTGCCTTTGACCCCGCATTATGGACTGCCTCCTTTGATTGACAGCTTCACGTGATGTGTTAAGAACGTTTCAGAGTCTGACAGTGTCGCCAAACTCATTTATATTTTGAGCTAACATGACATAAAACAGTTGCCACCGCAACTAGCTCCGCCCACAATTCCGAAAATTATAGCAAAGTTGTACTGAATACATAATCCATGTGACCAAACAGTGCCTGTGGTCAAAGTTTGAAGTCAAACTTGACTGAGAGATTATGGCTATAAACATTGTCAACGAAGCTTCAAAATAATTGCTTAAGAAATGGAGAGGCTAAAGTGTAAACAGTGAAATCTGGAATTTTAATTTATTAAAGGGCGATAACTCCTGACCTAATTATCCGATTTCAGCCATAGCCGAACTTGTTCAAGAGATTATTGCTATGAACGAAATCATAAAGTTTGAAAATTATTGCATGAGAAATAAAGATACTAGAATGAAAACAATGTTAAATCTGACAAATTTTAATATAAAAGGGGCATAACTTCTTACCTAATTGGCTGATATCAGCCAAAATAAAACTTGGCCTACAGAAAATAGTTATAAACATTGTCATTAAGACTGAAGATGATTGATTAATAAATGAAGATGCTAGAGTGCAAACAAGGTGAAATCTGGCATTTTTAATATTAATATTAGTTCCGATATTACCCATAATCAAACTTGGCCAAAAGATTATAGATATAAACAGTGTCATGAAGTTTGAAGATGATTGCTCAAGAAATGAAGATGCTAGAGTGCAAACAAATTTATTGTGGACGACGGACAGACGACGGACATTCATCGATCCTTGGATATATATAATGTATTCAAAATATACAGTTTTTTAACAATACCATTAGTATTTTAATATTTAAAAAATGTCGAAACCAACGAGGCCTAATGGCTCACCTTATACTATATGTATTTGACTACACGGATTAAAACTAAACTTATATGAGGTGACAGCTCCTGTGCTAACATAATTCGGGGGCTCAGCGCAAAGCGGTTGTAACTTATATGTATTAAAGAACAAGTTACGACCGTTTTGCACTGAGCCCTCGATATACATTACAGTATACACATAATCTTCTACATTTTTTACTATCGCATTCCCAATCAAATTATGAATACAAAACTTAAAGGTTGGCATGCTGCATTCTTTATAATACACACATTCTCTATTTATAATTATAAACTTGTACAACAACCTCAACGGATTTAATCGGAAAATTAAGTCTGAAACATGTACATCAGATGAACAGTTATTTTCGTGATTACAATTTAAAATTAAAATTATTCAAATACCATTGATGGGTAATAATTTAATAAAACTCAATCAAAATATGTTAGACTCGGTAAATCCTGTTAGTCATGTACATCATTACTTAACGTTCTGTCAGATACCAAAGCAGTACTCATAATTTCCAGCTTTCCTCAAAAATGTAATACAGTGTAAATAAACAAGAGAGCCAAGATGGCCCTGAATCGCTCACCTGAGAAATATTGCTTTCATTGTCTTTTTTAAAACATTCATCCTGAATACAAAATCCATGCAGAAGTACAGCAAAATAATCGTAATTCCACACAAAAACTGCACCTGTGGTCCAAATTTTGATGGTCATAGCTATAAAATCAAGTGACCGCTATATATACTCAAGATCCATGACTTGAAAATTCCACAAGGCCATGTTACATACCAAATATCTAAACCCATGGTCCTGTGGTATCTGACAAGATCTTTTAAAGACACTCCTATACAAGTCTGTGTAAAATCAAGTGACCCCTGAGGCGGGGCAAACTTGGTAGAGGTCCACTAGATAATGCTACACACCAAATATCTAAAATCCGGCCGGATAAAAGGCGATCACAATAGCTCACCATGAGCACGTTTTGCTCAGGTGAGCTAATACAAAAACAGTCAAGCAACTTTTTGGAAGGACTATCATGCTTTAACCCTGTATTTCATATAGACTTATTTGACACATCAGCAAACAGATAACACCAAGGTCAAACAATTCCTTCCAGGAACTGACTGATCAGGACCTCCTCTGTTTGCTCAAACTATATTGAAGCTCAGACTCTTCACGGTCTGCAGGCAAATAAAGAAACCCATTGTTTCATACCTTTTAAAGTGGAGTAAATTAATATTCACCAAGCCATACATTTGTACATGAATATTTATGAGGTACTCGGTTAACATATGAACATATATGGACACTACAGACAGATTGATACCAAACAGATTTGATCTGCCCTTGGACGCCTAGCCTTATATCTTATTCTTCTTTTACTGTAATGGCTAGGAATCATTATCTGATTATTATGGTCATACTTTAGACCTTACGGTCAAGGATTTCCCGGTAGTTTGCATGTGACAAATGCTGTCCTGCTTCACCACACCTCATTATCGAATACCATTCCAGGAACTACTTTTATAATCATGCCGGGCACAAAGCAGATGATATATTGCCACGTTGACTTAGCCCATACACGACTTTGGCTACACACTATACCATTCAAATATTATTGCCGTTGTAGTCTGTATCTGTTTGTTCGTGCAGGTCTATTGATCAAGTCATATTTACCATTAATCATCCTTGTAAACACCGTCCCAATATCAGTATGTTGAAGACCACAATGACTGTGCTCGCACATATATTTAATTAATGTATGGAATTATATTTTGGCCAATGAGATTGCAGTATTTTTCAACATTTTCGTTCGGTTTAACTCGTTAAACCACTTGGTTTAAAGGGTAACCTAGTATACGACTAATCTTTGTGCGCATGCGTGCAGAGTTCGACTTGCATAGTAACGTCAAAACATAATTCCATACATTAGGAAGGTTAATGTTTGTTATCGAAGGTTTAACAAAGTAAACCGCTCATGCTCAGCGCAACCTATACATAATTTATTATTCACTATGTCGTATAACATGTGAACATGCACATGCACACAACGCGGTCAGACCGACCTCGTATGGATTTCATGAGTGTGAAAAGAAAGAAACAAAATCGTTGATATATAAACACATTTTTACTGCTCGACCATAAATTATAGGTTTAATATATAGATAATGATCAAAACTTTATAGCATCTAATTACAACGGGAGATCGACAGACTTGCGACCAAAAAAAATGTCATTCTCTCGCCTTCACTAGCACTGACCCGTAAGCTTGTCTCAATTTAATATTTCCCTTCGAAGGGCCAAGACGTGTTTGGTGGAAGCTACCTGCTGCATTCGAGCCTCATCCTTGAATAAAACCGCCAGTGCGATATCTTCGATGTCGGCAAGAATGTCATATTGACAACTTGTATAATTAGCAGTGGTCGCATTCCATTTTATACATTTTAATAGCATTTCGCCTAACAGGCTCGGAATAAATGACCAAGTTGTCCCGAATGATTTTTATCCGCGCGCCCCTCTTCTCTGACGCACAAACGCTGCTTTAAAAAATGTGCTTTATATTCAGCTGCTCTATCAATACAGATAGCCGTAACAGCTGGAACATGTATCGCAGGTTTGTAACATGAATTCGAGAAAGAGGAGTCCTTGACCAAGATATATTTAAAAAATGGAGTCATTTGTACGTGGGTAATTAAAAATCAACTGTATACGGTTGTGAATGGGGTTTTAAGGGACATAAAATTCCGGTGTCAAAGAACAGGCATTCAAGCATTGCCACAGAGATGGGAATACATCATACGATTGGCAGAGGAATATAGTGAAGGTATATGACTTGAAGATGTAAATGAAACACCTTTTGTCAAATACTGACCCTCGTAGTTGCTTAGGAATCCTAGAAAATACTTAAGTACAATCCCAGACTCAAATTTGAGTATCATACTCAAATCTCTGTTGAAACTAAGGGACATAGTTTGAATATAAGTATAAAAACCATACTAAAGAACCATTTTTATTTTACCTCCCCCCCCCCCCCCCCCCCCCCCCACACACACACACAAAAGCAACATTACTTTACAACTGATGTAAAACTTTTTTCGTATACAAGGTTAGGTTTAATGGGACCCTGTTTGTTTTGTTTTTTCAAATGTTTTAAAAATACTAATAAGATTAAACATTTTGCAGTATATTTAATAATTTTGCAATATTGAAAATATTTTTCAAGATAGGCAAAATACTACAAGTTAATGCAACACAAGTACCGGTCATTCCCTTTGAAGCACTTTTACAATGTCTAAACATAGCACCAATTAAAATGTAGAGAATATAACTTCCTGATCTGAAATAGGCAGGTAAATATATGTGATTATGCTTCAAATAATATCAGTTATAATGAAAAGAGAACGTCTCACACTGACACACGTAACGAGATAAAATACATTTAAGCAAGAGTGTTCCTTGGAACACACATGCCACCTGCTGAAGCATGACTGGAAAAAAGTGAGATTTCAAGAAAAGGTGTGACTGACAGATAGAAAAGGGGAATAACTGAAAATATTGATGGCAGAGTTGTGGACCTTGTACGTAACAATTCCTCTTGTCAAGCTCTGTCTATCAATGACATTTCATTTCAATAGCATGAGTAGAACAGGAGTTATTGCAAGTGTGACCGACAGACAACGGAGAATTGATCTCTTTGTGTCATCTTTGCTTACAGCAGGTGACACAACAAGAGCTCCGTAGAGGCGGGCGGGGCAATATGCGCCCAAAGAATTGTATTGAAAGTGAACTACCTTTGACAAATGTATAAGCACTTTATCAACAGCAACATTTAAGTAAGGAGATGCGGACAGACAACAGAACTTACAGTTCCCTCGTGTAAACATTGGTAGTTGACTAATAAACAGACACGAAATATTTTCGCATAATATCAGTATGACATGTTGCTTTATACTGTGACCTTGTCCCATTACAGCTGAGACATGCATTTGATATGTACATCCTCTCTGTATGGTTGCCATTTCTGGCAAATAGTTTAAATCTGCTCAAGTGATTCAAGAGATACAGAGCGGACACAAAATATTCTAACATTATGACAGTATGACATGTGACCTTCAAGTGTGACCTTGACCTTGAACCAAGACATCCAAAATCTACGCTCTGAAATCCTCTCTGTATGCTTAACATTTCTGTCAAATTTATCAATTTCCTTCCAGTGGTTGTTAAGAAACAGACCGGACACGAAATATTCTAACATTATATTATTATGACATGCGATCTTCAAGTGTGACCTTGACCTTGAACCAAGACATTTGATAACTACGCTCTGCACATCCTCTCTGTATGCATAACATTTCTGTCAAAAAGTATCAATTTCCTTCAAGTGGTTCTTAAGATACAGAGCGGACACAAAATATCCTAGTATAACATTTGACCTTCAAGTGTGACCTTATTTTGAACCAAGCAAGACATCCGAAAACTTCGCTCTGCACATCCCCTCAGTATGGTCGACATTTCTGTCAAATAGTTTCAATTTCCTTCCAGGTATTCTTAAGATACAGAGCGGACACGGAATTGCTAACGGACGGTCGGACGACCAGTGGTATGACATAAAACCGTCTTTCGAGCGTAGAAATAGTGGATAATAATTAAATTAATAAATACATGAATATTAAATAAATAATTCGATTCGATACCGAAGACCGTGTAGTTAAAAAATCAAAGGACCCCTTTTTAAATGTGACACCTGAATTCTTTACCTAATTTCATACACGCAGTGTAAATATTACACTCGCACAACACTTAACACATGACTGATAACACATACACTCTATATGGGTAGATAGATAGATTTTAGGCGAGGGTTTTCAGAAAATAGGTATTAGGATTTTTCGAAAATACACAATTTTAGCCAATATTGTTACCGGGAATTGTAGAATTATTTTGTTCATGATTTTAACAAATATGATTATATCGTGAAATGTAGATGCGGTTTAGATGTTTGTCGGCCAGGTATGCATTATGTTACTGGTCCAATATTACTCTAATGACATTGTGAGTAAAATTGATAATAGCACATGGCATTTTTCTCCCGTCCAATCAGGTGCTGGTATTTATTTATAGCCCATCGTGTTATCCTCTTATTCATCATAACAAGACCAACCCATCTGTTAGTGCCCACTGCTGCCAACCACACATTCACTTAAGATAAATAGATATCGTGCTTTTTCAAAGTTAGTCAGATAAATTATGTGAATAACGAGCATTTTTTCACATGTTTATTTGGAAAAAAAGTATCATATCCAGTTAACCTATTAAGTGAATATGTGGTTGGCAGTAGTGGGCACTAACAGACAGTTTTGTCCCTATAAATTACATAAATGGATAACTTGAAAATTTTCTACTTGGAAGATAGTGACTGAATATGTAACAACTTTTCAAAAATGTTTCGACATAGCTAAGTGGATAAGTGGTTGGCAGAAATATGCCACTATATTTATTGTATCATTTCCCTCTGAAATCTAATAAATTTATAGAAAACTAAATTTACATATGTACATTTTAGACGATTTCGGGAAGCAATGTTTAAACTTAAATTAAACATTTAGTTTTATTAGATTGAAATTATTTGTCAGTAAAAAAAAAAAAAAAAAAAAAAAAAAAAAAAAAAAACACATAAAAAAACATGAAAATATTAAGGAGTAACGTGCACACCAAGCGAGTGGCCTTATGATTTGTCCACCAAATATATGAGACACAAAAGATTTACATTAAATTATGGTTAAATATGGTCGTAATCCAATTGCCTTTTTTAATTTACATGATACATACAATTTACTTTAAAAAAAAATCATTGACATTTCCCTGACTTTAACCTGAAATCAGACCGTTTTTTCCCTGACTTCAAGGACACTTAATTCCAGAAACACCAAGATATCAAACAAAGTGACCTCACTTTCCCTGACAAGTTTTAAATTTCCCCGACAAATTTTAAATTTCCCTGACACATTTTTAAATTTCCCTGACAATTCCATGATCTTGAAAAATTTCTCTTTTTTTCTTGACATTTTAATGACGCGTATGAACCCTGTTTTATGATTATAACTCCAGTAATAATGAGTGGATAGTAACCAAACTATAATGTGACATGTACTTTGATTTCATATACTGATAAACCAAATAGGAATTTCCAAATATCCATTGAGTCCTTCAAAAGTAATTGTAACAAGAGAGCCATATGGTCCTAGATCGCTCTCCAGAGTACATAAACTTACGTAGTTACCTCAAGCAGGAATCAGATCCAAGATTCTGATACAAAGAATTCTTAAGTTAGTCAATCATGTTGAGGCCTTATTTTTCAGGGGATCAACTTTATTTTTGGAATAATCGTAAATTTCAACCATTGCTTTCAAAAGAATTTTGAAATTTTCTGTACAGAGTATATAAGGAAAGTCACTTATACCCTAGTGGTCTCATTTTTTAAGGGATCAACTTTATCTTGGCAATTATGGTAGACAGCTATGAGGTGACAGATTTTTAATGCTATTGGCTTCATAGAAGAATTTTGAAATTTTCTATATAGAGTATATTTGGAAACTGGCTGACCCCAGGGGCCTCATTTTTATAGGATCAACATTATTTCAGCAATTATGGCAGGCAATCATGAGGTGACCATTTGTGCCAAAAGATATTAAATTCTAACCATTGGTTTAAAAAAAATGAAATACTCTATATGGAGTACATAAGCCGACCCCGTAGGAATCTCATTTTTCAAGGGATCAACTTTATTTTAGCAATTATTGGAGACAGTCATGAGATGACCATTTGTGCCAGAAAAAATTAAATTCTGGCCATTGGATTCATAGAAGAATTTTGAAAATTTCAAAATAGAATATATAAGGAAACTAGGCACCCCCTAGAGGCGTCAATTTTAAGCAATTACGATAGAGCACTATGAGGTAACCCATTTGTGCCAAAGGAAATTAAATTCTGATCATTGGTTTCAGATGAGAAGATTTTTGAAGTTTTTAAAGTAAAATTCTGTTGGTTGCCATGGCAACCAGAGTCCTGCATAGATCAAGGTTATTTTAGCAACTTTTGTGTAAGGCCACCAAAGATTCATTCATGCCAAGTTTCATCAGTTACATATTTTTTTGAGTCGTTACTTGAGACAGACATAGTGCTGCCATACTGCAGTATCATGCCGTAGATATGTGGCATGATACTACACCCATCACATTATCCTGACACGGGGCCAACCAGGCCTGCAACTTCCCTTATATGCTGAGCGCCAAGCAAGGGAGCTATAACAGTACCATTTTGACGACTTTGTTATGTCGCGGACGGGGATCGAACCCACGACCACCCGATTCCGGTGCGGACGCTCTAACCACTAGCTACCGGTACCGGTAGATGTCGCTTAAAGCAAAATGTTGACGACCGATGTAGGGTGATTCTGATAGCTCACCTTTAGCACGTTGTGCTCTGTTGAGCTAAAAATCAACATACGTACACACGGACGGGTAGCGGTAGCTCTTAATGCCCATTCACCAAAAAAAAAAAAAAACTTTACTTTGACGACTTAAGTTGATCTATGTCGCGACTTGGGATCGAACCCATGACTTCTCGATCTCGAAGCGGACACTCCAACCCATTAGACTGATCACTGCGAGATATAGTATTAGGTGTGTACAGCGTTTCTCGTAACTCGACAGCTACCTGTAATAAGGGTATCCCTACACAAGGGTAGGCTGGTATAAATAAACAATGAGCTGATACTCGTCAATAATCTGCATGCAATAGCAAACTCACATAATTCAAACGCAAACTATGCAAATGATTAGTGCCTGCAAACACATCTAGAAACACTGAAAAAATAATATGACTTTACTAACTTACCCAGTGCTGTCAGCGTATTCTCTCTTGGTGACAACGGTTGTGAATTACGTTGATCGGGGTATATTGTGGAGCCCAGATCTAAAAACAGGTTTTCGTAGAATCGAACCACTGGAGCAGAAAAAGCGGGTTAAAATTTAACACATGTATGAGGTAACAGTTATTGCAGAAATCGTAAAACCTATAGTTATACACAGTGCGTGTGTTATTTATGGCCATGCTATGATATTCAACCATGATATAGACAATGTCAATTGCATGCGCGGATCCAGCCATTTACCTCGCGGGGGGGGGGGGGGTCAAAATTCAACACTATGAAATCACCATGAATTCAGATTTGTCCGTTCTCAATGTTTGATGACCATGCAACGCTTTTTGTGGAGTTGAAATATAATCGAACTTTTAAATGTATCGATGGGATAGTGGTAAATTTAATTGCGGTATAGTACTAGTTTTAAATTTTACGATAAATGGTATGAATATAAATAATGAAGACAATATCAATGCTACGGTTAGTGAGTGTAATACCGGAAATGACCGAGCCATTATTTAAAGACGATCGCAGAAGTTTCATCATTTTTTTAAACATTGATAATTTCCTGATTCTTTGTATATTGATCTATTATCAAATATCCTTTCATATGACTAAAACAAACCATCATTTTGGAAAAAAGCACAAATGTTCTCAATCCCGGTAGGGACTTCGGATTTTTCATGTGAGGAAGCTTTCCAGCTGGCTTGCGGTAGGTCGGTGGTTCTACCCGGGTACCTCTGTGCACTCGGGGTCTTCCTCCACCTGTAATTAGCTGGACGTCGCTATATGATTGAAATACTTTCGCAGCGACGGTAAACCCCAATACAATACAATACAATTGTTCCCGGATAGGGGATTTGAAAACGTTTTTAAGTTTGTTGGGGGGGGGGGGGGCTTGAAATGGGGGAAACTGGAAAATGTTGCACCGGTTCAAATTTGCGGTAAGTAAAAGTACTGAAAACTTTGCAATTGAAAAAGAACAGGCAACGCTATTTCGATTTTGATATTTCCACTATACGAAAACTGTTGTATTTGCGTTACCGGTGATCGTGTAAAATGTTCTTGTGTGTGAGAACAGAAATTGTTGCGATAGTCTAGTACAACAGTGCATGAGAGTTAGCGAAGCATTAATATAAAGACGATTTACGTAAGTTTAACTCTTGCAAGTCGTATGTAAACAAAATTGAGCTTTGCCATTAAAGAAAAAGCATAATTATTAACAATAGTTAGACGGACTTGACTTGATTATTTGAGTTTACCGTCGCTGAGACATTATTTCAGTCATATAGCGACGTCAAGCTAATTACAGATGGAGGAAGACCCCGAATGCACGGAAGCATCCGGGTAGAACCACCGACCTACCGCAAGCCAGCTGGAAGGCTTCCTCACATGAAATTCCGAATGACCCTGCCGGGTTTCGAACCCACGCGGTATAGTTAGACAGAAGCGTGGCTATTACAGCCGTACGCGTTCAGCAAAACTATGAGGCTGAAAAATAGTGATTCGCGTGGATTCTGGGAATTTTTTAAAAAGAAAAGGAATCGCATCAAATACAGGATGTTATAAGAGCATTTAGTATAGACGTATTGAACAAAAGCACGTGTCCTAGTGACGACTTGTTAAACAAGTTTTTTTCTTTATTATCATCGGGACACAATTCTTAATTTTCAATGAATAGCAGCGGCTATTTCCCAGAAAGCTGTGCATGGGGATAAAGTACCATTGTATTAGAACTGAAATAAAAACGTCCCTATTAATTATCAAGGAATTACGCGGTAATAGAGTCAATACATGGTGCGCGCGTAACAATATATCAATTTTGCACAATTTCTACTTAGTAAGTATGAAGTTTGGACCCATTGTTTCGTGTATTTGACCCATTGTTTTGGTGCTCAGACCCATTGATTAGAAAAATGTGCACCATTTGACCCATAGTAATGAATTTCTAGATTAATCTCTGATATACATGTACTATTAATATCTGAAGCGCAGTTTGGTTTCCGCCAAACTTACAGTACAGACGATGCAACTTATGCCTTACGAATATATTTATGCACTGTTAAAAATAAATATTACCTTGTTTACATGTATTTGTAGACCAAAAAACCGAATTCCAGGCAAAAAAGTATATTGTCGGTACAAAAAATAGGGTCGGTCGGGTTTGTGGAAACAACTTTTTATTACGCCAAGAATGTAATAAAGGACTTAAAGAAGTAAAGATTTATGTATGTATGGAATAACCCTGAAGTCATATGTCATTAAGAATATGTTGTCATGTTTAGACGAAGCATTACATTGAATGTTACTTGCAACAATGAAGAGCTGATTTAGAAACAAATTATGTTTTAGCTACATTATTAGGGCTGTGGATTAAAAGCCACGTGGCGATCCGATTCGAAATTCGAATCGGGACATGCAAATCATGAACTGATCCACGAATAAGTTTATGTTTTATTTTAAAAAGTTGTGTGTATATGGACCATTTGGTTGCATTACATGCATTACGTGTTTTTTGTTTTTAGTTTCTGATTAACATCAAAACTCGTTAAACATGCCTATTAATAGTCACGTGCTATGGCTGAGTTTCAATAGTCTTACTCAAAATTAAACATTGATTTATCTTTGTTACATATATGTATTCATTATTTATTTATGAGTCAAGATCTGCAGCACAATTGGAATGTCAATTGTATCGAAAGCAGCGCTGAGGTCATTCATAGCAGCTATTGTCACTTGCACGTACCTAACGTATCAATGCATTTTGATCAATTTAAGTCTCTTCTCCGTGGTTTTTTGCGATATGCACTTTGATATGAAAGTTGACAACTCATCAAGTAAATAAAAGAAAGACAATAGGAAAAAGATATGAAATGTACTAATGAAAGAAGTGATACAATCAACTGAGCTATTGTTCTGAATTTAGGGAAATAAACAAACGGAAGTACGTATGGACGAATAGGTAAAATGGTCGGGAGTGCAAAGTCTGCCAGGGGACATAAAGAGTGTTTATGCAAATTTGCACGAAATAGGTCATCGGACAGTATACATTAAATTCGAATGCAGTAAGCAGCAAATACATAATACATATTGCCAACACTCAAAACACAAGTCTTTGTCGTACATATATCGGTGGCAGAGATAGGTTGATGATTCCCGTTTTGAGAGCAAACCGTTTGTGTAAAAGGTGGATATAAACAGCAAAAACAAGACAAATATCTAACTACACGATTTCCAATGCAGTGTTTTTTTTAATTTTCGACGAGTAGAACAATCACAGGAAAACTTTAACACATTTTAGAATAGAAATGCTCAAACACGCAAACAAACATACACATTCTCTCTCTCTCTCTCTCTCTCTCTCTCTCTCTCTGAAGATCATATTTTATAGTAGTTATAACTTTAAATAATTAGTTCATTATTTTTACCACCTTTCTCAAGTATTACTTCAGTTAATTTTCGGCGATTTCAAATGTAAACTCTTGTGTTGAAATGTTCATTAGCTGACTTTAGGAAGCTGTTTAACTCATCCAGTCATGGAATCATAATTGAATATGAAATCCAGATCGCCGACATATTAAATTTGCCTCCATTTTTGATAAGACGCGACAACACGAGAACTGTAAGCCAAAGACAAACGGATACCCCCACATATCCCATCCCCCCACCACCCCAAACAACCAGACTCAGATTTAATGTGAATATCGGAACGCAGGGAAACAAATAAAAGGTATATAGATGCATGTATATATAATTACAAGAGAAATGGATGCTCCCTGAATAAATGCTAATTCCAAAATTATGCAAAACAGAGTTGCGGTTTATGTACACTGCACTTCTCCTCATTTAGATCTATCAACCTATGAATTTCAAGTTGATACCTCTTATACTTTTTGTGCTATGCTCCGGCCAAAATTTAAGTATAATATAACAAAGAGCAATAACTCCAAAATTATTCAAAAACAGAGTTGCGGTTCTTGTACACTGCACTTCTCCTCATTGAGATCTATCAACCTATGAAGTTACATGTTCATATCTCTTATAATTTTTGTGCTATGCTCTGGACAAAATTTAAGTATGAAAAATAACAAAGGGCAAAAACTCCAAAATTATGCAAAACAGAGTTGCGGCTTTTCAACACTGCACTTCACCTCGTTATCCATCTACCTATGAAGTTTCATATTGATACCTCGTGTACTTTTTGTGCTATGTGCCGGATAAAATTTAAATATAAAAAATAACAATGGGCAATCACTCGTAAATTATGCAAAACAGAGATGTGGTTCTTGTACACTGCACTTTTTCCCATTGAGATCTATCTATTTATGAAGTTTCATGTCGATACCTCTTATACTTTTTGTGTTATGCTCCGGACAAAATAATGACGGAGGGACGGACGGACAAAGCGGCAACTATAAGCTCTCCCTTCGGGGAGCATAATAAATATATGTTTACAAGTACCCTTCAACTGTTTCAAATGTGAAGGAAACCAAATCAAGATTCAAGGCTGCTGGCTATAGTCAGTCAGGAAATGTTTTATTTATTTTTGCATAAAACCTGAAGCAGTCTTAAAGGGGACATATTTGCAAATGCAATAAAAAAGGCAATACCATTTAATAAAAATGACAAGAACTCCTGTAATAGTTGATTAATCATAATGAAAAACTCATGTAATAGTTGATTAATCATAATAAATAACAAGAAACACTTCAAATGGTGCAAAACCAATTTTTCAAGTGTCACCAAAGGGAAGCAAAACAACTATTTGTTAATTTTATTATTCGACCTAACTCATTTGCTCAGGTCATCCTATATGTGTTCAATTTGGTTTAGATCTGGTGACACCGCGGGTTATGGCAAGACGTTACCGTGATTCTGATTCAGATATGGTCTGGTAACACGGGTGGTGTGGGGTCTAGCATTGTCATGCTGGAAAGTTGAAGGTCTATTGTTTTGCATGAAAGGTTTCGCTCTTAAAAATGTAAGCACAAAATTTAGGTGGTCTCCATATGGTAGCTTCAAACTCGCTCTTAAAGGCGTGTGTAAGCACAAAATTTAGGTGGTCTCCATATGGTAGCTTCAAACTCGCTCTTAAAGGCGTGTGCAAGCTCGTAAACTAGTTGGTTTCAAAATGGTAGATTCAGATTCATTATTAAAGGCGTGTGCAAGCCCGTAAACTAGTTGGTCTCAAAATGGTCACTTCAGATTCGCTATTAAGGCGTGTGCAAGCTCGTAAACTAGCTGGTCTCAATATGGTCACTTCAGATTCGCTATTAAAGGCGTGTGCAAGCTCGTAAACTAGCTGGTCTCAATATGGTCACTTCAGATTCGCTATTAAAGGCATGTGCAAGCTCGTAAACTAGTTGGTCTCAAAATGGTCGCTTCAGATTCGCTATTAAAGGCGTGTGCAAGCTCGTAAACTAGTTGGTCTCAATATGGTCACTTCAGATTCGCTATTAAAGACGTGTGCAAGCTCGTAAACTAGCTGGTCTCAATATGGTCACTTCCGATTCACTATTAAAGGCGTGTGCCAGCTCGTTAACTAGTTGGTCTGAATATGGTAGCTTCAGATTTAGTATTAAAGGCGTGTGCCAGCTCGTTAACTAGTTGGTCTGAATAAGGAAGCTTCAGATTTTCTATTGTTAGCTCGTAAACTATATGTTGATACCCGATTGGGACCGCTGAGAGAGGTCATAAAAGAGGTTGCGATATAAGTCGATATTCGCTTGCCATTTAAGTTTGGTGTAAACACAATCCAGATATCATTATGGCGAACTGATGCATGCGAATTGTGCGAGTGATTAAAATTTCATTATCGCATAGGTCGTAATGAGGTCAAAATTCGGTGCAAACGGGATGCTATGTACCAGCTGGCAGAATACATCCATACAATGATCGTATCAACTTGGCACTCCGGCTAAATCCTGTACAGGCGCGTAACTTCGGCAAGCGAATAACATTATAATAAACTTTTTAATCTATTAAACCATCTCCGACAGGCAAGTCTAGACAGTGAATATTATATATATCTCAAAATCCGAGGAATATAGTGAAGGAATGTGACTTGAAGCTGTAATTGAAACACCTTTTGTCATATACTGACCCTCGTCATTTCTCAGAAAAACAGGAGTCCTTTACGCACCCCCCCCCCCCCCACACACACACACACACACTCACAAAATAGAAGAAAAAAAACCTCTAAACTCAGAGGTAGTGAAAATATTCGTACGAAAACACTATGTGTTCAGATTTTACAGACGTGAAGTATCAATCTTCTATCAATTTAATCCTATGACATGAAGACCACCTGTTTTATGCTTCTCTCTTCATGTAACATTGTGCAAATCATGCATAGACTGCGCTATTTTTTTTTATTTATTTTTTTTTTTTTTTTTTGCGTTTACGAAACTTAGTGAGAATATATGAGTGTGTATGGTGGGGAGCAGTGGTCCAGTGGTAGGACACGCGCTTCGGGATCGAGGGGTCCCGGGTTCGAGTCCTGCCGAGGAAATTTATCCTGCATTGTTTCACTTCACCCAGGTGTAAATGGGTACCTGAGAGGGCGGTTTAATTCCGTGGCGCCATCGTGTGGGCTGCCATAAGCGGAGTGAAAGACTCCCCAGGGAGATCGATAGATAGATACAAGTAGCCCGATGACCAGGGGTAAAAGCTGTAAAGTCGGTGAACGTGCCCAAGGCATGAAACTTAGACTGTAAAATGCATTTACTTTACTTTTACTTACTATGGTGCCTACGTGATCAAAGTTTTTAATGAAGCTCTGAACCATCACTTGGACTGTTAATCAAACGGAAGTGGGCGCTATAACGCGAGGTCAAAGGCAAAGCTGTATGGCGCACGTGACAAAATGTTAATATGTTATCGTTTATATTTTAAATTTTATGGATTTATCGCACTGCTTCGCTTCGCGTCGCTTACGTTAATTCCATAAGATTTAAGATATAAACGATAACTAACACATGCAATTCCTTCAATGATTTTAAGATATATGATTATCATGAAATATGGAAATTTATGTGGGTTAGATATTTTTGTCAGCCAAGTAAGCTATATAATTATCACAATAACGGCATTGTGGGTTACATGTGTGTGTGTGTGTGTGTGTGTGTGTGTGTGTGTGTGTGTGTCCACTTTGCCGCATTTCGTTTTCGCCAGTGACAAGTGTACTAGTGTCCTGGTCGCTTATTGTTTTCATATGAAGTTAAACCTTCAAAATGTTACTTGATACCTATCGCTTTCGAACACTGTCAAGGACAAATTTTGAAATTATATACTTAGATACTTCTCAGTAAGTTGTACCCTCGCTATTATGTTGTTATGTTTACCTCCAAAATTGTGAAATCTTTCTCTTTCCGTTGTTTTATTTTTTATTTAACAAGATGCCCATGTTATCTCCAACCGGAACAAACGTTTTGTACTGTATTTAGTTTCTTTAACATTTCTCCATATTGTACATTATTGTAGTTGGATGAAAATAAAGTTTTGTTCTGTTCTGTTCTGTGATATCACACCATAGACAAGTGACATTACCACACACAGTCACATTAACCTGACAAGCACAACTCTTACCTCCTGAGCGCAAAATACAAAACCAGTACTATTAAAACTAACTGGTATTTTGCGGCCGGAGATCGAACCCACGGCCTCTTGGTTAAGTGGCGGACATCTTGATTACCCAACCAGCGAGGCCGGTAAATATTTGCGGAACACTCGGAAGATTTTCACTATACAGGTAAACGAATACATTAGAATTCCGTTGTGCAGAATCGTTTTGTGGTACAGTTTAAAGATTTTTTTTTTCATTTTCAAGGTGCACGATGTTAAGTCACAGGTAAACGTCAGTGAAATGTCATATCATCCCACCCCCTCCCGTTTATGTAAACATTAAATTGTTGCAAACATTTTGTGTTAATATCGTCCTGTTCCTGTAAGCTCAAGTATACAGTCACACCTTTTTAAAATCTTGAGTCTTTAAAAATGAAATAACCTGCCGCTATACCAAAAACCATCCCCCGTTAAAGCTTTGAGCTTTTGCACTAGTCCATTGAAATCCCCTCAGGTTGGCCTTCAGCTGGATTCAATAGAGAAAACCTTTACACATAAAACTTGAGTTTTATTCAAACATACAATAAAACACACGCTGTTATTTGTATGCAGTAGAAACAGAAAAACATTTAGTTTAAATATGTACATTTTATACGATTCCTGGAAACAATGTTTAAACTTAAATTAACCGTTTTGTTTTAGTAGATTGATATATTTGACAGCGAAAAAAAAAATGAAGAGAAAAACTGAAAATTAAAAGGAAGAAACATGCACGCCAAGCAAATGACAATATGATATTGACCCCACCAAATCAGTGAAAACAGTAACATTTACAAATTGTGAGTAAAGACATCAAGAATATCAAAAGTTATTGAACAGAAACAAAAGATTTACATTAATTATGATTGAAGTCCATCAAGATCTTTTCTGCATTGTAACCTAAATAAAATTTGTCCTTTTTATCATGATACACTAACAAGCCAAATATGAAGAACTTTAAAATGTATACAGCGGAAACTGTAGGAAACTCTTAGGAAAGGGCCATAACTCCGACAATATATTTTTTTTTTGTTAATAACCAAATTGAAATTGGCCCATATCTTGATACTAACGTTATATACTTATACACGCCATATGTGATTTATATCCATCGAGTCTTTAACATATAATAACAGAAGTTCATAACTCAAACAATAATAAGTGGTTAGTAGCCACAATCTAATTTAACCTGTACTCGGATTTCACATACTGATAAGCCACATATATGAACAAGAAAAATTTTGACGCAAGCGTCATTGAATCGGGCCGAAGAACTATTGTTGTTGGCGTGATTCTCCGTTATTGCAGGAAAATGATGTAATATTCATTTCGCTGCTCTACTGGTACTTGCTTCTTTACTTAACGCAGAAATTCACTGGGAACCAGCATGTAAAAAAGACTGCATTTTGAGATGTCTGAAAAGGGATGCTTGCAACGCTGCTCTGTGGTGGCACACATGTTGACTCGGACAAGAGTTTTGGGCTATATTTTATAGAATTCCTTTTTTTTCTACGCAGAAAAATAGTTCTAAATTTTGTTTTCTGTTTTATCACTAAATGGTGATAATTTTCTTACCTATTTCAGTACGATTGCGTTAAGGAAGGCGAAACTGAATTAAAATAATCGATGCTGGAGATAACGTTTTAAATAAACTGTAATGTAAACGAAAGAACGCGAGCGAAAAAAAAATCGCACCTCATTCTGAGATATTTTGAAACAATGACTGGCTGGAATTTCCAGCAACAGGCAACAATATTTAGATTAACTTTTTTCTGTATGGCTCTTTAGTGTAGTGGGTAAAATAGTCAGGCTAGATCGCCATGCAAACGGCTTTGAAAAGGGTGTGGGTTCGAGTCACAGCCGGAGAACAATGTTTACAAACTTTTTTTAAATTAATTTTGCAATACATGTATAAGATACATATACATGTATTTTTGGTTATATTGAATATCATTAATTTATCTATAACAAGAAAATGTGTATATAAAATGAAATGAAAACAAAACATAAAATAAATAATGAAGTTTGTTATTTTAGATTTCCTTCCACATATTCATATAATCTTGTAAACTTTGGGCAAGAGAAATGGGGAAAGTAAGAGTAGCAATGTGCTTTTTGTTAGAAATCCATTGAAACAAATAATGTGTTCATCTTTTTTCAAGGATAGTGTTCAAGCGGATTTATAACATTGGGTTTATTGGTGTCGCTTGAAAACTTGGTTATCGTTTATTGAATTCACTTTGATAAACAAAAGAAATGAAACATCATCATATTAAAAACCCTGTTCTCTCAGCGCTATTAGCGCTTTGATTTTAGATGGTCCCTATAAATGACACTTTATATATTTTTAGGCACAAATTTTGTCATATTTCTCCCTGTAATGCAATATATTATTTTTTTATTTGTATTTCTATATATCTATTGTCATAATGCATGCAATACTTTTGATTTGTCATATGCTATGTATGCATGACCTGTAAAAAAAGTGGACTCACATGGGCATTTAGCCTGTTGTTCAATCCTATGTATTCTTGAATAAAATATGTATTAAATTAAATACCTATTGGTTTTCGTACTGGAAGTGATTTCACCATAATTACAATAGGACTAAATCGAAGGTCTACATTCCTAGCAGGTAACTTATTATACAAAAAGTTTAAATAATAACGTGATGTAATCTGTTTTACAACCCATGTTCCCATAGTCAAAAGTTGTTATTATCGTTAGCAGAAGAAGTGTAAGTACGAAAAGTATGTGTATACTTGATTTTGCGTTGTGCCGCAATATAAACCGCTACGAGCGTGACCACTCCGCAGATAAAATTAACATAAATAAAAAATATCTAAAGAATGGTTATATCTGTTCATCATCATTGATTTTTTTAAATTCAAAAACGTATATTTTTTACATTTTTCTAACCTTTGTACAAAATTAAAAGTAATGACAGGCACGAAGAAACTCATTGTACAGCCGTATCAGTAACCGGACCGGCTCCTGCCGGCCCAGAATTAAATCCATCGTGCTCTTCAAAAGTTAATGTAAAAATCAACAGACGCTGGTTCCCACGGACAGTGGTAACTCTTAATGCCCATTTACACAAAAGCTATATTTATTTTAACGATTTGAGTAGACCTTTGTCACGGGTAGAGATAGAACCCGTGACTTCTCGATCCCGAGACGGACGCTCTAAACCCTTAGAGTGAACATTATACAGCGACATCTATCAAGACACTACCCCTAACAACAGCATGCCTTCATAAGAGTAGGCTGGTATTTAATTAAATGAGCATACTCGTGCAAAGGCAAAATGAAAACTAAGCAAGTGATGAGTGCCTGCAAACACATTTAGAAACACTGAAAAACAATATGGCTTTATTGACTTACCCAGTGTTGTCAGTGTATCCTCTCCAGGTGACAATGATTGTGAATAACGTTGACCGGGGTAGCATGCAATATGCGCTGAGCGACCAAGATCTAAAAATAGCTATTCATAGAATTCAACCACTGGAGCAGAAAAACGAGTTATTTGATATAAGAAGTCATTAGACCTTAATCACAAGCTCTGTACGTGTGTGCGTACGTGTACGTGTGTGTGTACGTGTGTGTGTGTGTACGTGTGTGTGTGTGTGTGTGTGTGTGTGTGTGTGTGATTAAACGGACACCTTTGACCCTTTTGTTGGACTTCACGACGAGATAATGGTCTAGTTTTTTTATTAAAATATGTGTGTAACACGATTATGCAGGCTGTGCAACTAGTCCGTATTTTGTGATAGCGTGCTATTTTCCCTTGCAGGACGCTGGCGGCATGACAACTAGTACCAAAAATAGCATGTCGCGCCGAGTGGCTCATTGATGGGACTAGCAGTGAGCCGAGGTTGTATATTTGTACAGGCATTAGGCCCCGGGTGCAGAATTTTTCAACTGGGGTGCTAAAACTTTGATTGTGTCAGTGCTAGTGGGGTCCGGGGACATCCCTGAAAAAAAAAATGTTTCTAAGATGACGAAGATGCATTCTGAGAGGTTTCAGGATATACTTTTTTTTTAAGTTTGATATAAAATTTATATATTGAATCTAAGCCTTGAGGTACATAATTTTATTGCTTTGGGTCGAAGGTTTTGCATTAGCATATTTTTTCTTCATTTTTATGCTTTTCGTCACTAAAATCAACAAATTATTTTTATTCTGTATTGACAAGATTCTTGACCCCTGACCCTCTTGTCTCTTGAGCCGAGATGCTTTAATGAGGAACGAATGACAACTCTGCTTGCAGATTGTTGTATCAGGCGGGCAGTAAATCTAACCATCGATCTTGAGAAGGACCAGTACTAGATTCCAATACTCCGCATACAAAACCATGGTCGGTAGCCGGGGTTCGAACTCACAGCCCTCTAAACCTATTTATAGATCCGTGAAAAAAAATCTATATGATTTATAGTGCCTTTCAAACGAAAACGAAGGGTGCCTGGATAGCGTAGCGATAATGCGCTTCGCTTCTCCTGGGTTCAATTCCTGATCACGTACGTGAAAGGGTACAGTGGTCGCCCTTCCAAACACGTAGGATTTCTATGTTTTCCTTCCACAATAATGACCACATACACCACCACCAGAGCCATCGAGAGTGATTAATATAAGTTGTGAGAACTTGTTTCGCAAACGATGTAAAATAAATGGGTGATTGTCGTTTCGTACTGAATATTCGGGGCGACGAAACGACTTTCCATTTACTATATATAACCAGTTCGACGAAACGGTTGGTCAACGAAACGACTGTAATTCAAATAAATAAAGCTTAAACTTTAATACGAATTTTATGGCACTGGCTGCAAGACTAGGTTGCGAGGTCTGGTCCAGCAGTGGTACTATTTTGTTATATAAATCTCATTAAAAATTAAAAAGGTATAAATGAAAAAATAAAAATCAAAGTAATTGATAACGTTATTCTTTCCTTGGCACAATACAGTATTTAATTATTATTATTATTTCTTTGGCACGGGGTCTTGTTGGTCTTTATAGCGAGGTAAGTCTCTCTACCGCGTTTAATCCTTAATTCAACTTATACTTATCTCTATCGGTGCATTAATTTTTCTTAGATTTGACCTGGTTACCTAGTTTTTGCCCCACAGCACCCAATTTCGAACTGTGGCCTTTAGAATGTGTACAAGGAATTGTTGACGACGGACAAAAGTCGGTCACAAAAGCTCATCCTGACACAAGTGCTCAGGTGAGCTAAAAATCGTATTTCATTTTATTTGTCATAATCATCTATTTACAAATGACGGACAACCAAGAGTTGACGGAACGTTACATATGCCCCCTACGCACAATTTTCACATTCGAGATCACTGTGACCTTGAACTTTGACCAAGTGACCCCAAGAGCAATGGGGTCATCTATTAGTTATGACCAATCACCCATGAAGTTGAAAAATGTGGTCTACTGATAGACCGACCGACAGACATTTGCAAAACAATATGCCCATTCTTCTCCGAAGGAGGGCCTAACAACAGGAAAATTATTAAGATCTTTGATATGAAAAGGGGTTAAATGTGTGTTTGTTTGTTGCTTTCAAAATGCCCTTCTTTTGTTTCCCTATCACTATCCAAGATAAGAGAAGAATGTCACCCCACTGGGAGGTCACACTGGGGACCCCCAATAAACCAACTAGTGTGCTTTGTCCCATTGGGCAAAAAAAAATAGCTTTCTGGTCTCTAGGAAATAAACATGAAACGAAAGGCAAAAAAAAGGGAAATATTTTTTTAAAAGCAGAAAGGTAAAAAAACTTTAGGGTTGGTCATTAAAAAGGGGGTGGGTCGGGAGACCTGAAACGGAACTTTTTTTTTTTGGCCTTGTCAATTTTAAATCTGAGACTGTCCAATTAAAAATAATTATCATAACAAATTGCATCCCTTTGCATTGTGTTACATTACCATTATTTAATTTTATCTTAACAATCTATTAATCATGCTGAAAATAGAAAAGTCTATTTTCTTTTCTAATTTAACATGTTAAGGCAGTACTAATAATTAGACTGTTTTCATTTATCCTGTGAATAAAACCTTTTAATTTTTCTGACATGCATAAATAATAAAACATAATCAAAGTTAAGTTGAGAATTGTACTGAATTCTTATTATGACAATTTAATTTGAATGAATTGGCACTCAGTGTCCCATCTTATAATGTAAAGATAATTATGTAAACAATAAATTCATCATTTGTCACAAATTACAGCTGATTTTAATTATGCTTATTTCACATAACTGAATTCCTTAGAATTCACTCACATTCAATGTCTTTATTACAGATTTCTTAAATCATTTTAATTTAGTGTATACGAGGGACTTTATAATTAAATTTGGTAAGGTTTGAGTTTGGCTTTCTGCAGATCAGGCTTTATGTGGTACCTATTGAGTGCATCAAAATGAGTGTATACGAGGGAAAGGGTTAAATCATTACTCTTCCCTCTTTCTGAAATAATTATAACATATACACCAACTGTGACTGATATTTATGACCCTTCCCATCCCACCCCTTAGGCTGTTTCAGATTCCTTCAGGGTTCAGCCAGATAAGACCATGAAATACCCAGCAGGTTGCCACATTCCATGCATGCCAATTTTCAATGCCTTTAAGCTCACGTTTGCCTATTATTTTCAGTTTTCTTTTATTTTTAGTGACATTGACTTTGACATTACTAACAAGAGTGTTCTCTGGAACACGTGTGTCACCTGCTGAAGTGTGACAGAAAAAGCGTGACGGACAGTCAGACAGACTATGGAAAAGTGATCTGCTGAGATCACTGTGTCATCTCTGTTTACAGCAGGTGACACAAAAACTACCTAATATTCAAGTATCAGAGGGGACAACATTTAAAAAGTTGATTTTCCGAGCCTCCATATTACCCGAGCATTTCAGTCCTTCCAAAATCACAATTTACAATCTCAGAATATTGAAAAATCACAAATTTGACCCCTCAGAATATCGCATTTTTTTAACCCTTCAAATGTCACCCCTTGAAATACAAATGTGTTGCAAATTTGACCCTCTGAATACAATTTTACTGTGTATCTATTTGATTCAATTTTTTCTGCAATAAGCAAAAAACACAAAAATCAATTAATCATGCACATTTAAATATTTAATCCAAAATGTTTTTCAGAGATGGTGCATAAAAGGGCTGGAAAAAAATAGCATTGGTTTAAAAATAATTTTATTTTTCAAAAATACCGATATCAGATAACACTTAATGACATATACAAAAGAAAATAAATATTGCACTTTAACAAATAGTGAATACGTTTTCTAGTTGAAACCAATTTTATAGTGAATTCAATAGGTGAATTAACGAAATATGTAGCTAATGTTATAAATCCTTGCAAATATGACTTCATTGCTGATTGTTTACAAATATATATATATGATGTTTAATGTTATACATATATTACTAATACAAAAGGAAGGAAAATATCAGGAAAACTGTAAATCCCAGACCAGGGCAGCCCCAATCTATGCCCCAGTACCCCCCAGTGTTTGAAAAATATTTATTTAACTGAAACTTTTAAAACCTTCCAAATATAGTGATTCTGTGTGTGTAACAAACAATATCTTTGAAATATCAAATTTTATACATATTATATATGAAAAAAGAGGGCCAAGATGGCCCTTAATCACTCACCTGAGACAGATGATTGCTTAAGAAATAAAGATGCTAGAGTGTAAACAAAGTGAAATCTGGCTTTTTTTATATTAAAAGTGGCTAAACTCCTAACCTTATAAACTGATCAACCATAATCAAACTCATTATTGCCATAAACAATGTCATAAAGTTTGAAGAAGATTGCTCAAAAAATGAAGATGCTTGAGTGTAAACAAAGTGAAATCTGGCCTATTTTGATATTAAAAGGGGCATAACTCCAGACCTAATTGACCGATCTCAGCCATAATCAAATTCAATTACAGACATTATGGTCATAAACATTGTCATAAAGTTTGAAAATGATTGCTAAAAAGATGAAGATGCTAGAGCTTATCAAAGTAATATCAGGCATATTATGATATTAAAAGGGGCATAACTTTTGATCTTATAGACTGATCTCAGCCATATTCAAACTCAATCGAGACATTATGGTCATAAAGATGATTGCTTAAGAAATGAAGGTGACAGAGAGTAAACACTAAAATGTTGACGATGCACGACACAGACCGCCCAAAGGACGAGGGACACTCACAGGATCACAATAGCTCACCCTGAGCTTTGCTCAGGTGTGGGAAAACTGATTCCCCAGATTTTCAGTTGTCCCAATATATTCTTTTGTATTAATACTATATGTATTTATAGCATTTAATATGATACACATATTTTTCATTATTAAGTCATTAATTTTGCAAGTCTTTACTACATATGCTACATGTACATTTTTCAGTTTCATGGATCAATCCCTGTATATCATAATCAGCATTATATCTTTACAGGAGTCGCAGAATGGGCCTGCATGGGGCCGTCAGTAACACATTCCCAAAGTATCTCATTCATATTTTTTCACAAAATTTAACCCTTTCCCTCATATAGACTCATTTTGACGCACTCAATAGGTACCACATAAAGCCTGATCTAAACCCCAAATTTAAAAGCAAAAAAAAACAGCATAAAACCTGATCAGTCTGCGAGTTACTCGCAGGCTGATCTGGTTTTATGCTGTTCGCATAGGTCTTTTCATGGTATCCTCTATGAGGGAAAGGGTTAAATCATTTACACAGAAAACAATAACTTCTCTGACAATCTAACTGCTCTGACAATCATATTTATATAAAGAAGGTAAAGACATCACACAAGTAAAATTAATGTCCTAAAGGGTGTTTGTTTATCATATATAATAATATTCACATTTCACATTTACAATTAACATGCATGATTTATTTTACAATGAAAAAGATAAAATCTATCTCCTATGGTGTATGATTTGTTTAATTATTCATGAATATTTCACTGCTGCTCTCGTAGATTTTTTTTTTACCAAAAACATGGACTTAATTTTAATAGGTCTTCTAAGAAATGGACAGTTTTTGTGTCTACAGCTAGTTTCCTGTTTCATATTTGTGACAAGTATGCCATAACATAGAGACAAAATCTATGCATTTACACTAAATATTTTATAGGCAACCCATATATATCTTGGGACTCATCAAATCTTATTTTGATTAACATCACAAAAACAGTAATTATTAACTCTTTTCCTCAATCAGATGCAGATTGAATCATTGACAGACCCAGATCAGACAGCTCCTCTTATGTCCTGTCTGATCAGGGTCTCTTCTGTTTGCTCATACAATCTTATAGCTCAGATTCTACACAGTCTGCATGGAAAAGAAAAGAACACTGCTTCATAAACCATTTATAGTTCAGTCAGTTAATATTCATTAACTGATACATTTGTTCATGAATATTCATGAGGTCAAGGGTCAATAGTGAGAATTTTTTTACATATCAATATATTAAATATGAAGAATTAATCGTAGATTTCACTAACAGAGGTGAGTAGACACAAGGAAAAACTTACACAAATTAAAGCTGTTACTATGTGTGATAAATGCCCCACAACTTCATTCTATATCACACCTTGAACTCTCTTTCAGCTACTGATTTCAGCTCTCTATTTTTAGTAACATTGACCTTGACCTCTCTCCTTCCAAATACAACTGTGAGCTTAACTGTGTGACACATCAGCTTCACTACTGTATCTGTTCTACTGTGTCTACTAAGATACTGCATTTCAGGGCTTTCAGGTGAACACTAAGTGAAAAAAAGACTTGGATACATTTTGGGGAAACTTAACACAATGCAGCAAAAAGTGACTTCATACAAGTAATTCCAGTCAGTTTCAACAAAATACAAGGTAGGTATAAACATTTTTGTCGCTGGAATGTATATATAAACATTTCACACATTCACTGGCTTATATAATCGTGAATGATTCAAAAGCATCACTAAAAGTTTTTACAACCGCATTGGGAAACAGAAAACATGATACAATCTGATAATGCTTTGGTAAATAGAGGCTCATCATTCTAGTCTGCACGACACAAATTTTATTTTATCTGATAAAACATTGTGTTTTATCAGTGTAATAAATTCATATCATTCACCTACATCCTCCACACTATGAGCGACATAGGTCTGCAGGAACTGTTTTAAACTATAAATGGAGATACATTTACGGATATGTAGCATTTCAGTATTATTTGTTGCTTCCCTTTTTTTTTCATCTGCATGTGAACAGAATCGAATATACAAAATAGTTCCATTCTTTTATCACAAGTTAGCATAAAATAAAAAGAAAAGTTGTTTACTTTGGGCGGGTACGGCATATATCTCATCTCAAAATGATGAACTTTTAACATTTTCAAAACCACAAAGTCTTAAATTCTGTATCACCAAAAATTTACATATTTCAACAAGTCTGAAAATCAGTTTGTAGAATCGTAGAAACATTGCCTTAAGCGGCCATTTTCTCTCATTATATTGAATAGCTGCAGTACAACACACTCATAGAAATAACTCCACCTGACAGTATGCGTCACCATATGCTATAAAGCTGTTCTTTCATTATACACTATTTCCACTTCATTGTTGATGAGAGAGGATTTATCATTCTCCAACATTCCCATGTGGGGCCCCACTATTGCGCAGTCTTGCAATGGCTGCAGCATCAGCACTTTTCATCTTACTTTTGCGCTTTAGAGTGTTCTCTCCTTGCTGGAAAATTAAGTTCAAATGAATTAGTGATTACCTGTACTAAGCAGACTAACATGTCTTAAAGGTGGATAATTTAATATGATTTAAAACTTAGGAATTTCCTTTTACAAAGGCAGTTTTATTAAAGTTTTCCACTAATGTTACAGACATAAATGCAAATTGTTGTTATTTTAGGGTTAATCATCATTGCATCATTATTTCAAACATACAGCATTGTCCAGTTAATTACAGGTGGAGAAAGACCAAGAGTGCACAAAGGGCAAAGACCTGCTAAAATCCAGCTGGATATCTTCCTTGTATGAAAAATCTGATTGACCAGACATAGGCTTGTAAAGGGGAACTAAACAATAATAAGTCAGTGACTATAATCACTCAGCCACAGAGGCTCATATACTGTAAATTATTTCATACTAGAAACAAAAACATTATCAAGGTCATATGTATACATGCTCAAGGGCAACATGCCAAGCCCCCTGCCCAATGTGCACCTTTCACCTCTAACTGTGACCTTGACCAAGGAGCTAGGGACTCAAATCTTTAAGTGTGACACATCATCTCATTAAGGCAAATATTACTGCAAAATCATTAGAGAATCCATTGATCCAGAAATAACTTACAGCCCTGATAAGCAAATTCAGTGCCATGACCTTCACTTCTAAGTGTGACATTAACCTTGGAGCTAGGGACCAAACTCTTGTCAGCAACACTTCGTCTCATTGAGGCAAACATTACTGCCAACTTAATTGAAAATCTTGCAATCCAAGTATAGGTAGCAGCCCAACAAGCAAACAACCTTTGATATCTGTGTGTGACCTTGACCATGGAGCTAGAAATCCAACTTTGCACATGACTCTCTGTCTCATTGAGGTTCAAATCCTGCAGTTCATTTCTAAGTTACGGCCCAGACAAGCAAATCCAGATGACCTGAAGCACTGACGCAAATACGCCGTGAGGAATAGTGGCACTATGTCAAACTTCACAAGCGGGCTTGACAAAATATGACACAGCGTGCCTATAACAAGAAGGATGGAATGGTAGTTGGAAAACAAACACAAATCTATATCCTATCCCATTCACATCCCCCCTCCCTCCTGGCCTTAGAAAAACAAGAGGGCCATGATGGCCCTGGATCGCTCACCTGAGTACCATTGCTACAACTGATTACAAGGTTTTTAAACAGACAAGAATTCTGATATAACTCAATCTTAAACATTTTAGCCCTGACAATACACTACACCAAATATATAAGCACTGGGCCTTATGGTTTCAGAGGAGAAACCTTAGTGCGGGGTCATTTATCTCCAAAGGGCCACCATTTGAAAATCTTGATAATGAACCATTAGATGATGCTACATACCAAATATCTAAGCTCTAGGCCTAATAGATTCATAGAAGAAGATTTTTAAAGATTTTCCTATATAACTCTATGTTAAACAAGTTGACCCTGGTGCGGGGCATTTATCACCATAGGGTCATGATTTGTACAATCTTGGTAATAAACATAAGATGATGCTTCATACCAAATATCTAATCTCTAGGCCTTATGGATTCATAGAAGAAGATTTTTAAACATTTTCCTATATAACTCTATGTAAAACAAGTGACCCCTGGTGCGGGGTCATTTATCATCGTAGGGCTATGATTTGTACAATCTTGGTAATGGCCCATAAGATGATGCTACATACCAAATATCTAAGCTCTAGCCTAATGGATTCATAGAAGAAGATTTTTAAAGTTTTTTCTATATAACTCTATGTAAAACAAGTGACCCATGGTGCGGGGTCATTTATCACCATAGGGTCATGATTTGTACAATCTTGGTAATGAACCATAAGATGATGCTACATACCAAATATCTAATCTCTAGGCCTTATGGATTCATAGAAGAAGATTTTTAAACATTTTCCTATATAACTCTATGTAAAACAAGTGACCCTGGTGCGGGTCATTTATCACCATAGGGCTATGATTTGAACAATCTTGGTAATGAACCATTAGATGATGCTACATACCAAATATCTAAGCTCTAGGCCTAATGGATTCATAGAAGAAGATTTTTGAAGATTTTCCTATATATCTCTATGTAAAACAAGTGACCCCTGGTGCGGGGTCATTTATCACCGTAGGGCTATGATTTGTACAATCTTGGTAATGGCTCATAAGATGATGCTACATACCAAATATCTAAGCTCTAGGCCTTGCAGTTTTGCAGAAGAAGATTTTCAAAGTTTGCATTTTTAAAATCTATTTTTAGCTCCTGTGACCTACTTTTTTAACCAATCTGAATAATTTGTACAACTTTGATAGAGGGCATCATAAGGATGATTCCTGTGAAGTTTGGTCAAAATCCCTTCAGCGGTTCATGAGGAGATGTTGTTTAAAGCAAATTGTTGACGACGGACGGACGGACGCACGCACGCACGCACGCACGCACGCACGACGGACGACGGACAAAAGGCGATCACAATAGCTCACCATGAGCACGTTGTGCTCAGGTGAGCTAAAAACAAAATAAAACTAGAGCTATCACTGATGGTGAGGAATACCCACTCAACACCACTTTTGACTCAATATTGACCTTTCCATTGTTTACATATTGAGGGTCAAGAGCGAAACCTACTTTTTGACCCCACATGACCCAATTTCAAACTTGTCCAAGATTTTATGGAGACAAACATTCTGACCAAGTTTCATGAAGATTGGGCCAAAAATGTGGCCTCTAGAGTGTTAGCAAGGTTTTTATAAGATTTGACCTTGTGACCTAATAATCCTGGTGAGGAATACCCACTCAACACCACTTTTGACTCAATATTGACCTTTCCATTGTTTACATATTGAGGGTCAAGAGCGAAACTATGCTAAGTGCATATATACATATAAGCACTTAGCCTAGTTTCGCTCTCACCCCTCAATATGTACAAATTAACTTACAGGCAATCAAATACATATGTATAACAGGTAGTCAATAGTTGACCTGGTTGACAAAAAAGAACACATGGTTTTGTCTGTTATAATGTTTGTGAGCAGTTGACTTGGCCTTAAGATGACTGGAAAAGGCTCGGCTTAAATCATTACTGCTAAAAACAGGTAAATTGTATTTGAAAAGTTATTTAAATCTTTGTAGAACAGAATTACTGTAACAGTCATTTATAGTGCTCATTTCTTTTATTTCTATTTTAATTTTGGAGAAATCAGTATCCCAAAACTTAACCATAACAACTAAGGAGCCATATTGATGAAGTCTATGGGTAAATACACGAATGTGCACTATACATGGGCATTTATGGTAGAGAGGACAACATGAGTGATTTCTATAAAGCCCAACTTCGCACTTTGTGAAGCTGACGTATTAAACAAAGTGGAACTAAATAAAGCCTCACCTGGGAGTACATATCTTCAGAGGAGAATGCCATGGTAACAGACATGGACTCCAAGTCACTTGACGACGGCTCATCCGAATATGCCGGGTTACTTTTGACTCGGCCGGCATTGTCCACGCCGGAGTAGGACGGATTTTCCATACCTGAAAAAAAAATGTGTGGTTTAGAATGTAATACACTGTTTGATTGATTGGGACAAGGAATGTTTCAGATATTTGTGGTTAAGTGCTACCATATTGTAATTTGCTGTAGACATGTGGCATGAAACCACACCCAGTCACATTAACCTTTCCCTCATATAGACTCATTTTGACCCACTCAATAGGTACCACATAAAGCCTGATCTGCAAAAAACCAAAGTTAAACCTTACCAAATTTAATTACAAAATCTTTATTTCAAGACCACAGAGGAGCAGCGAACAGCATAAAACCTGATCAGCCTGCGAGTTACTCGCAGGCTGATCTGGTTTTATGCTGTTCGCATAGGTCTTTTCATGGTGTTCTCTATGAGGGAAATGGTTATCCTGACACTGAGCCAACCAGTCCTAGTACTACCATTATATGCTGAGGGCTAAGCACAAGTAACCACCACTAGTCAAGTCCTTTTTTTCTCTTCCTCGTTTACCTTCTCCGTCATTTCTTTAACTTTTTTTTTATTATTCTGATTTCCACTTGATTACTAGATAAATATAGTCTCTATTCATCTTTGTAAAGTGGGAGTTAAACTTTCTACAGTCCAAAGTTTTGTCAGGGAATATAACAAGTCACTGAATTTCATAAAATGATAAAAATATCAATGAAGGCTATTTCCCAGAGTTATATGCCGAGTTAAACTTAAAAGGTTAAAAAAAACTCTGGTGTGTGTGTGTGTGTGTGTGTGTAAAGAAATCATTAGATGAAAATATTCATATTATGATAACTCCTAATTCATTAATATAAGTATGGATTAACTCCCTTACTTCATTAATATAAGTATGGATTAACTCCCTTACTTCATTAATATAAGGTATTTCATTGATATAAGTATGGATTAACTCCCTTACTTCATTAATATAAGTATGGATTAACTCCCTTACTTCATTAATATAAATATGGATTAACTCCCTTACTTAGTAAATATAATCCGTTTCATGTGGCTGATGACAGTTCATGTATACTTTGCTTTGAATCCCATTATTGTGATTGAAAATAATTACCTCACTAAGTTCATTACATGCAAAACTGACTCAAAGAGTTATTGTAATGAAAAACTCCTCAGTGAGTCTTTTGAATACAAATTTCTTTTGATTTAGGAAATGCATCATCACCCTGGTATATTATATGAGGTTTCCACACATCCCTTATGTATATAATACAGCGTTGGAAACCCACGAGCACTATTCTGTTACTCCATACATCGCCTGGGACTATTAATTTGCATTTGCTTGTCATCAATTATTTGAAAAGCTGCGCCACTATTTGCAGCCCCACTAGGTAGTCGTGATTTTTTTAATGATAGAAACTCTCATACTTACAGTACATAGACAAACCTTACCGACTTACAGATTTTAGATCTCCAACTGAAGAGTATTTATTTTTGTGTAAGCATCATTTTGATTGGTCGATGTACTTCTTATGAATATCCTTATAAGGATAAAGTCCTAGCTATGTATCACGTGGTTGACAGATGTAATAGGCAGCCGTGGGTATTCACCGCTGATATAATCAGTGAAATTGAATAATGTCAATGAAAATTAATGATTTAAAAGTACATATTAATTCCTAGATTATACAGACATCAAAAGCAGTATTTTAAGGCAGTGATGCATAACAACATTTAATATGTTGGCTTACAAAGTAAGACAGGTAAGATGGTTTTGTGGTGGACAAAGTCTTGGATTCAAACCCCACTAGAGGCAAGAATCTTCATGGCTAATTCCAGGTAAAAAATACTTGCTTGTATGTTGGCTTTGTTTAACCCTTTACTTCATATAGACTCATTTTGATAAATTATCGAACAGAGCTGTCTGATCAAGGTCTCCTCTGTTTCTCATACAATACTGTAGCTCAGTTTCTGCAGAGTCTGTGTGGCAAAGTAAAATTCACGATTTCATATACCATTTTAAGTTCAGTTAATTAATATTTATCAGGTCATAAATTTGTACATGAATATTCTGAGTAAAGGGTAAAACTCCACACTTTTGAATATTTTAGTTATTGGGTACTTTACTATTTCAAATATATATTATTCAGCCACAAGCAATGTCAATCCGTTGGCAAGTGGCACAATACCACACCTGGTCACTTTATCCTGACACCAGACCAATCGAGTTTGAAACACTTGGCCACTGAAATCTTTTACAATGTTACCATTACCTCTTAGGCGACTTTCAAGTAAGGAAAGCATCCAGCCAGGTCAGCTGCACTCTTTACCATTAGTCAAGATGACCAACCCACTTGGAACTGTTACCCTTACATGCTGAATGCTAAGTAAAGGTACCATTCCAGTTTCAACTTAGATAGCTTTGCTGTGGTGAGGTCGGGAATTAAATCTATGACCTCCCGAGACAGATACTATAACAACACAACAGCCAAGAGCCATGTAACTGGAGCTACCTTGGAACCCTCAAATGGTACATGATTGTATAAAGATAACTAAAGTGCTATCATTGAAGCGGATAAATATCCTCACCAAGCCAACTTGGCTCAACAACATGAAGTTTGTTTTGAAAACAAGACAGATATGACAGGAGGACGAAATGGGTGTTATTCCTATAAAGCCCTCATTTTACAATAAGAACCTTCGATATTTTGAACATAAATGCATTTCTCAAATGACCAAAATATAATGAAGCTATATAGTTCTGGATACTTCTTCCTAAAAGAGACACAAAACAATCAAAAGTTCAAGCAACTATAAAGGGAGAATGGATGATGTGTTTAACTCTGGTTCAGTTGAAATAATTAGACTTTCTCTTTTCTTATTGTTTTAGAACAACATAAAACCCTGATGTAAATTAGAAAATATATGATAATAAGCTTCTATATCTTCAGTTATCTTTCTGCCTCAGTCACATTCAACTCTACTTCCTGTGTTATGGTACAAGTGTATTTAAAGCAGAGCAGATAATACTCACAACACTGATGCATGCTTTGAAGGTTAAAAGCCATGCTGCATGTAACCCATTAAAGAATACAGACAAAAAGAAATACAAACCTATTGTATACACACCTAGCATGGCTTCGTTACCATGACGACTGGAATGAGGTCGGGGGATCACAGCGTCTTTATTATTGTTGTGAGTTGACTGAAAATGATTTGATCATAGCTGATTTTACAAAAATAGAACTAAACGAATCTAGACAATTATATCACTCAAGATGAGGTAATAGAAAAAACTTGTCTGAAATGTATATGAAGGGTTGACTGTTAAACTGTTCCATCTCCTTCTATCTCTATATGCACTTTGAGCAGTTTTGCAGTCAGCCCTGTATATGTAACAGAAAAATAATTGTCTAAAGGCCTGGTAGGTAATAAACAACAAGAGTGCCCTCTGGAACATGTGTCACCCGCTGAAGCGTGACGGAACAAGTGTGACAGACAGACAGATGGATGGATGGACAGATAGGCAGACAGATAGACTTACAGCAGGTGACAAAAAAATATCTAAAATTTATATGTAACAGACAAATAATTGTCTAAATACCTGATAGGTAACACTCAAATCTTGTCTAAATGTGGGACAGGAAATAAATAAATCTTATCCAAATGCCTGACAGCTAATAAATATATTTGCAATGTTAAGGTTTATGCCCTGTAATTCACTTCCGGTTAAGGTATATACCCCCATAATAACCATCAAAGCCATGCACTTAACTTCACAATATAAGCTTTTAAAATGTCAAACCATGGAAATCTGAAAGGCAAATTGACATGTTATGATGTATGACAGAAATTATTTGATTACCTCCCCTTTATAATTTTGTTGTCATGAGTTACCCCCCCCCCCCCCTGAAAACTCAAAAAAAAAAAAAAAAAAAAAAAAAAGATGATTTTCCTACAGTCAAGTTTAGCTGTGTTTCTGAAATTTGAATCAGAATCATATAATGCATCTTTCTACCGTGAGTTTTCCTTGAAAAATCAAATTCTGTTTTTCATATTGTATATTTCCCATAGATTTCAATGTTAACTTAAATAAAGATTATGTCCCCTACATCTGATAAAACTTGGAAAAACTCTCAGTGAAACATTCTTATTTTTGGATGTCTTCAAAGTGACAAAGTTTCATAGAAATATTTCCATCCAGTGGCAAGATATGGAATATGGGTATTAGGGGGTTATACCTTAACAAAAATATATTAACTGAATCAGACAGACAAAACATACCCTACGACTGGCTTGCTGTGGAGAGTAGAAGCGTACAGAACCTTCTCCGACATCCATATTGGTCGACAGCTGGCTGTCAACGTCAGTGCCGTCCTCTGCAGCAGACGCTAATGCAGCAGACCTGCAGATTATCAGTTGAAATTTGTGATGATGTCAGAAGATATTTGAATTTCAGGCGACTGGTACTATAAAGCTTAGAAAGTTATCTTAAACCCCATTTGTAAAACCATATGAAATCATTTACATATATAAAATGTAGATCCACTGTAACATGAAAGTCAATATAATGCAGACCAACACATCATCAGAACAAGAGGGCCAAGATGGCCCTGTGTCACTCATCTGAGTAAATTTGATGTTAAAGGCATCATGATGTACACTACTTGTTCAACCCAGGAACCATCAAAAAGTATTTGTATAAATTGTAAGAAATTATTTTCTGATTGACATAAAAGCAATCGGTTTACCGGTAAACCTTAAAACCTGATCTGCCTGAAAGATACCAGCTATGTTATGTAAATTTATACTGGCAACATCCATACTCTTAACTGTACCAGTGCTCCAAATTTGTAGACCATGGCTCAAAAAACACAAAAGAAGGCCAACAGGTCATGGTCAAGTCAAGGTTATAAAAGGGTCAAAGTTTAATTCCATATTCCAAAGAGTACAGTTGTACCTGTGGTCAAAATTTCAAGGACATAGCTAAAAAAGTAGGTCACTGAAGCATGATCAAAGTCATCCAAGGTAGGGTGGATAATTAAACGCAAGCCAACCAATGAAACATTTATGAAATAAATATCTCAGTTCTAGACCTTTTGTTTGTTCAGTTCAGTGAGCCCCTGGGACGGGGCCAATTTTGACGACTGAACCAGTTTTTGGGGGTTTTTTTTAAACTTATTTATTTTACATCGATTGGGAAACAAGTTCTTACAACTTAAACTAATCCCTCTCTACGGTTCCTGGGTTGGACCAGTGCTTTGTACCTGGAAAGGTTGTGAAGAATTCTTGCCTCCAACGAGTTCGAACCCACAACCTTCGGATCCTTAATCAGATATGTTACCACTGGACCACGGCGCCCTTCTACCGACTGAACCAGTGACCTAAGTACATTTTCACATTGTTTTAATGCGGTCCATAATACATGTAATGAAGTATCTATCTTTTGACCCCAAATATAGCATTACAATGAAGCTACACTGTAGAGTTGTACATGCTCAAAAATGACCCAACTTAAACAATAACAAAAACTCATTACAGCTCCTTATTTTTTCCTATTGTGTTATAAAACATTCACGATAACTTCACATCCCACAGTAAAGTCCATTTATACTGTAAAACCATTTTGTCATAAATATTTGTGGATTTTACATACAGACTGACTTATCCATGAGTATTAATACCATTTATTTTATACTTTTGAATGGATAACTGTGATATTAATCAAAAAATTGTATGTGATCATTTCACAGTAAAAATTAATGGAAATATAATTTCACTTTTTTGCAGTATGAAATAATAAGAATTTGTTCCTTTTTTGTGGAAGATGCAATATTTAATTTGATCAGGTGAACTTGCCTCATCCACAAAAATGAACAAATATCCCCATTGTAATTTAAACTATTCTTATAGTAGACTTTAGAGGAATAAAATATGTGATAATTATGTACCCATTAAAATTGACTTCAACTCATTACTTCATGAATATTCATGTACATATTAATGACATGATGAATATGCATTACTTGAAATTGTTCTGAAGATAATGTAAATTTTGAGCCAACTTGCTATATAAGCAAACAGAGCAGACCTACATTAGGGTCTCCTCTGTTTGATAGTGCATCAAAATGAGTCTCTATATGAAGGAGTGATAATTACAGACTCAACAAAGCTCAGTGTGTCCATACCATGTGGTATATGACATCATATTTAACTATCACAAGCAGCATGAATTGCCTCAATTCTAAAAAGAAAACTGCTGTAATTATTTTATTTCTTCACAAATTTTAATGGGATATAGCAGATGTGAGGTGGAAAATTGTGCACTACACAAAAGCCCAAATGATTCTTTGGTCAGATGTGCAGTATTTCCTATTTCAGGAA
>JAIFHC010000744.1:0-50000 GCA_021229015.1 Solen grandis | reverse complement strand
CATACATGACGGCGTATACATGGTCTTTATTGACGAAGGACACCGTATTACCTGAAGAACCTCCCTTACAAACGTAGCCGGGAATCAAACCCAATGTACTAGTGAGAAGCGAAGTGCGTTGTCACTACCCTATCGTATGTTTGAAATATACGAAGAGCTAAATCAATTGTTCTATTTAGCTTTGTCAGATTTTAACCAAGTTTATCTCCAGCTCTTTCAGAGTAACCCGATAAGGATTTGATCATGAATTCACAATCGGGAACAAACTGTCTCGGTTGTCCTGTTATTTATCACATCCGTACGTCTCATTTATATGAAAATTCGTACGCTACAATCTATGCAGAATTTCTGCACGCGATGGAACACAGGGACACGATAGCAATTTTCCATTGTAACAAGAAACATACCATTTGAGGAACAATGCCGTCTAGTACGTCCCACAACGCTCTTCAATAACGTAGCATTTCGTCAGAAAATTAGACATTGCTAAATCTAAATATTGTTATCGGCACACAATCTACCCTAGGAAATTCCACAGTACTGGGAAAATGCAATTTCCAGTAGTACGTATTTATCAATTGTACAAACGTTCTAATTTGGAAGGGATGTTTCCAGAAAGGTATACATTTTCCCAGTTGAAAGGAAAATTCAATATTTCAATTACATTTTTCTTGCCTCATCTGTAGCTCAAGAATTATATCCCTGGAAAAGAAAATATTATATTGTACGTTGTAAATTGAACGTTTTTTTTTTTTTTAAATTACCTAGGAAGTTACCGTTATCTTTCGCTCATTTCTATCTCTTTCAAAGGCATGAAAACGCTTGATGTGTCTCGACATGAAATCGTGGGAAATCAAGAACAAAGTTAACCATGACTACATTTTATCTGTGTTGGGTAATATTTTTGTGATATGCGGGACCAATTATTGAGAACCATTCGTCACTTCGATATTATAGATCTAGTATGTTAGTTTATTTGTCAGTAAAAACGCATCGCATATGAAGTAAAGTTTCATTATTTTATTACTGGACGCCTTAAGCCGTAGTCAAATAGCATTATACGCAACTGGACCTTATTCATTGCCTACTACATTTTGAAATACTTGAACTAAGCATAATCCGATCGCTAAGCAAGGGTGCAACACCAATACAATGTTAACGGTTTTGGCGTGTCGCGGCCAGGGATCAGATCCTCAACCACGGGGTAGGTACTCAAATTACACCGCTAGTGGGATTAATCATACAGAAAGGTACGTGCATAGAAACCGATAAATGAAACTGAATAAAAAAGTATACGTATACACACGATGTAATCTTTTTTGTCGTATTTAAATTATGAAGCCGATTACATCGTTTAAATGTTGTGTCTACTTTAACATGAATTCGTAAGATCTTGGGACTTAATGGGCGGAGCTTGTTGCGGCGGCGGATGTAACGATATGACGGAATGTGTAGAATTTATTTATTTATTTATTTATTTATTCCGTCCGTTATGCCGTTTATTTTCACCCTGACTTCCTGTGAAACACACATTCATGAAGCGGATTAAAATAAGGCTTTTCATTGGTTATTATATACTTTGCTAAATTCCCAATGGTCATTGTAAAATTAGTCAAAAGAAAAGAAAGGAGTTGCGGAAACGAGTTCATTAGATCTCTATTTGTTTAAAAAGTTGAGGTTTTCTTACCCTGCGAACGATTTGTCCCAAATAGTAAGACAATATACCTTTTTAAGGTAAACTGAAAGAGTAGAACGCTAAAGAAATAGGAAACACATAGATTTCGGAATTGATTGTTCGACCCTGACAGATCCTATATTCAACAAAAACGTAACGTTTTGTAGCCCGCGGTAATGCGCACACGTTTTAAGTCTGTAAGTGTCTACCAAGATTGTACAAATTATTTGTATCTGTGGTATTTCAAAGAGCTGCACTAACACAGAAATTAAACAACTATTAAACCAACAACAAAATATATTACATGTTAAGCCATTCAGACACTAATCATCAAGCTGGTTACAACGGCCGAGCATCTTTTTTAAAGATATTCCTTGTTTATTTATTTATCTATTTTAAACGTAAAACGGTTTGATGATAACTGAATGCAATTGTTGTACAATCGTATTTATAAGAATTAGAATTAATAACATCTATCATGTATCTTATATGTTGTCTTTCAATGTGTCACGTGTAAGTACGTGTAAGTTATAATTTGTTCATGTACTTTACATGCACTTTTTCTGTTTACGCCTAATCGATCAATTAATATTTGTGAACCTAAGTGTGTTATTGTAATAAAAAGCCTGAATGTTTGAATGCGTAGCTAAACTGCTTAACGATGACAGAAGACAATCAAACGTGTAAGAATATTGTTCATGTGTTGAAGCTTTATTTAGACGACGTGTCAAGGAGGTATATAGAGACTTTGCGAATCTTTCCTCGTAATTAAAACCCTACCTTCTAATTTGGGACAAAGTCGGTTTTTGGTTACAGACCACCAATTGTTCTTTTATGACGCTTTGACTGCCACGACCCTTTTTTATTACATTGTTATTGAAGTTGTGTCCGAGTTTCGCGTTTGAATGTGTTAATTTTGATACCCTAGAAAAAATGATGAATCAATTTTTACTACTCGAGTGCAAAGCATCCATCTTTCCTGGCACGAGTTTACTCCAATATTTAGACTAGTTGAGGGACAAAACAGTTTATGAGCCGTCTAGAGCTTTCGAAAGTTGCACTAATAATATCTGAAATTAACTTTTGCGAGTTATACCGGTCCCTCAAAAAATTTACATGTTAGCTTTTAAATTGTTTGTTGGTCCAATATGATACTTTGTATCACAGCACTTCTTGTTGCTTTCTAACGTGTAATGTGCACGGTCCGGTGTGTGCACCACACGCTGTCAGAAAAAAAAGTATGAAAATTGCTCATAAAATTCTGCAAAGGTAAACATGTCCTGAGGAAGGCCATTAAATGTAGTGACACATTGATACCATCATTCGAGCCTGTCGATCCTTTTTGCCGACAGACTGTTCGTAGGTGGTAACTGTTGAGATTTCTAAACCTTATGTAATATCCTGTCTCCGTGATTTTTTTACCATTTACATAACCTTCTCATCGAGTTGGTTCATTTAATACGCGTGGGATTTCTATTTTTGTCATACCTTATTGCAACGCAAAAGCAATGAATGTCATACGAACAACTCTCAAAGATCCATGAATTCCACCAAAGTCAAAACTGTCCAAACATGTTAATGACATTGCTTACGAATTTCGTTAAACGTTGACAGCTGACAGGGCACCAACCGATGAGACTCTGCAAAAAGAGTCTGTAATAATTAAGTATATAAGAACTCTTCCTATATTACTAGCGAACTCCTAAATCGGGTCTGATCACATAAACAACACTAGTGGCATCAGTCGAAACAGTAATACTTAGCGTCTTAGTTGTATACATGAATAACATGTGATATCCCGATAAAATCAATTTTAGTTTAGAAAATGTTTTTATTTCAATACAGATCTTCACTTAAGATCTAATATACCAAATAAAGAAACAATTTCAGAATGAGAGCTATCATAGATCAATTTATAATGAATATGAAGATTTAAGCGTGCTACATTTTAATTAAACAAGATACTCGTAGTCTATTTTGTCATACTTCACTATGCAAAGTATCATTTTATTTGAAAACTTAATTCTGAGAAGAAGCAATTTGCTGTCGTTATCTAATGGCCATACTCTTAAAACAATTAAACTGTTCATATAAATAATCATTAAGTAATCCTCCCTCTACTAGTTGCAGCGAATCGATGGATATGATCTCAGACAATTCTAGCTGAACATTTAATGAAGTATTGCACGCACATCGCTTTGGTTTCCAATTCCATTACGCTTTTACTGCAGTTCGAAGTAACTGGCTCTTAGGAAAAAATATGGTGTACAGTTGTTCAAATACCTGTAATCTTTTCGTATTTTATTAAGACTTTCGTCCAGAAAAGATGTGTCTAACATGAACTATAATAGGATGGAAATGCGTATCAAATCGATACACTCAGACGGTACGAAAGCAAATGTCGTGATTTCCTATCTCGGGGTTATGCGTGTTAACGCCTTTGCCCACAATGTGTGTGATATACCACTAGTCTGCCTGTTGAATCTTTTCAAGAAACTCTTCCAAGAAATGCGTATCACAGATTTGTCTTGCTCAAAGTGTATCTTTACTTTTAAACCCGATTTTGTTTACATGTGGATCCAGTTTGAAAGGTGAGCGTTCTCCTTTACAAATACAGTATTATGGCCACGTGGAATGGTAACATGAGACAGTGACTATTTCAGGCCAGACTGCTTTACAAGAAAACAGAATATGTATTTACTATGGGAAAAAATGCTCTGTCATAACTAATTGTATAGAAAGAATAAGATAATGGATGCATATGTATGGTGGCATATTTCTGCCAGTCACTTATCCACTTAGCTATGTTGAAACTTTTCTGAAAAATTGTCACATATTCAGTTAGTATCTGGCAAGTAGCAAATTTTCAAGTTATCTACTTAGGTATCTTAACAGGACTAAACTGTCTGTTAGTGCCCACTACTGTCAATCACATATACCTAAGAGGATAACACGAAAGTTTTCTACTTGCCAGATACTAACTGAATATGTGACAATTTTTCAGAAAAGTTTCGACATAGCTAAGTGGATAAGTGGCTGGCAGAAATATGCCACCATAGATGCGAGATGACAGTCATACATGTAAAACAGAAACAAGCACACGGTAGCGGTAACATTGGTAGTTTGTATGGTGGCATATCCTCTTAGGTATCTTAACAGAACAAAACTGCCTGTTAGTGCCCACTACTGCCAGCCATATATTCACTTAAGTTAACTGGATATCTCGCCTTTTTTCAAGTTAATTAAATTATGTGGATAACAAGCATTTTTTTACATAATTATTTGGAAAAAGGCGTGGTATCCATTTAAAATAAGTGAATATGTGATTGGCAGTAGTGGGCACTAACAGACAGTTTAGCCCTGTTATGATACCGAAGTAGATAACTTGAAAATATGTGACAATTTTTCAGAAAAGTTTCAACATAGCTAAGTGGATAAGTGGCTGGCAGAAATATGCCATCATAAGTTTGGCATTTACAGCATATTTAAAATATAGTTTCAACACAGTGACCTTGAGGAAAAATAATACTGAATTACATGCAAGCTGAAAGGTCTAAAATTGCAAGCAATTAATATGATGATTAATATACTGACGAAACAAAATATTTTACGAAAAGTCTTTAAAACACAGAAAACGATGTTGTTGTTTTTTTCAAGACCGATTCACTTTTTTGTCATTTATTGTGTTGATCTTACTCTGGGTTATATATAAACATACTGTTATTTCACGAATAGCACATCTACAGATACAAACAAGAACTTGTAGGCTGGTTCATTATTCAACAAAGGGATCACATCTAAGGACTAACGTGTTACAGAGTTCAAACCCTGTGGGAATATCGGAAACTATTGGTATCGGTGTCTTTCAACTCCATGATGAGGGTTTTATAGGCTTTAATTTCCGGTTCCGGATGTCGCTGTACAAATGATACATTTGGGACGCCCGCTTAACCTCCATTAAGCGTTCAGTGTTCATGATCCATCGCTTGTCTGCTAGAGAAACAAGACAGAACGCCGATTCTCCGTTGATGATGAAAGATCTGAGCTTGAAAGAGCTTATATTTAAATAGATCTGGTCAATACCATTTGATGGCATTTTGACAAAACATGATACGATAGGTTATTAAGGTCTGATAAGTATCAGCAGTATCTCTTATCTCTTGTGGACCCAGGGGATCACACAGCCATATCTGAAAATCGATCCGTTTAGAACACGTCTCATCTTGTTTAGTATTTGAACTAACCATCATAATAGTTTCTTGTCATATCGAAAAGAGCATTTATTATTCCCTGGAAAATATGTTTGGCGCTTTAGTAGAGGAAAAACGACCCTAAGTAGTTGATCCTTCCACAATTGTTAATGGATTTTGTATGTTAGCCTAGCTTACAGTTTTCGCTTGGCCTCTATAGACATCTAAATTCTAATGACCTGTTGGCTAAATAACCTTTTTTTTTTCAAAACCTTACAACGGCTTATTTTTCACGACAGACTGAATTCGCATATACGCCGTTGGAACGTCGCTGCTACCCTACCTTATCAATCTATATTACAATGATACCCATTTTCGCAATACATATATGAGGCTTCTCTGGGAAATTTGCCAAATGCGTTATTCTAAAATAAGATTGTTCAAATGAGGGTGTTTAAAACATCATTTGAAACTGTTTACTCAATAAATGCAGTCTTTTTAAATCCAGCTAAAAAAAGGGAACTTATTCCTGACGCAACAAAGGACAAAAAAGCCCCACTAATTTGCACTGTGGCAGTGCATTAAAAATAGCAACATGGTGTCATTTTTTATGGTATGATTCATTAATTTTTTTTTAACTTTTTAAATAAATGGTAACCCAATAGTAAATTGTCTAGAGATCCAAATAACGTTATCACTTAATCCCTGGTATGGGAGTATTAATCACAACTAGCATTCAGACAGGTGAATATCTAGCTCGTATGGTACGTTCCTATTTAAATAAATAAGCAGGACATGTTCAGATTTTTCTGACAGACTTTTAAAATGGGCGAAGAAGGGCGAAGGATAACACTAGAAAATTTAATCTCAAGAAATTCAAATTAACGAATATTAAAACATACAATATATTAAACAGACAATTATGATTCGGCTGGCAGAAGCACTGACAAGTCATATAACTATATCAGATGAATTTTCTTCTTTGGTTGGTCGCTGAAACCTACCATCCAACTATATGACTAAATGAATAATACAAAAAAGTTAACAAAAAGAAGCAGACATTACAATTCCAATTAATCAGCACGCCAAAATCGTATCGTTCAAGAAAAAAAAGTCAAAGAAATGCAAATGGAATTTAATAAACGATAGTCGTATAAAAATCTCGTTACTTAAATATGAAATGTGATTATTTCAATATACATATTTACAATTGCAATCTGTTTATTTTTCAGCTCATATACTAACATTCGAACAAAAATATCATACATCAAATTTAAACGTTATATACTTCAATTTATCTATAATTTACTTTTATTATCATACAAACATGGCATACATTACAATACTTTTAAGAATAAAAGCATATATATATATATATATATATATATATACGAACCTACGTTTTGTTCATATAAAGTATAATGATAACGCTAGTATATAATTACATCCTAATCATACCTAAAACATACTTAAATATGCCTATACAAATACACACACATACTCACAATCACATAAATTATATTATGTCTATGTATTGAACAGCAATGAATTGTATGTAAAATGCAGCACATTACACAGCTACTAGGAAATCGAAAATTTAGATCCTGAGAAAACATAGATCTCCTTGAAGGTAATGAAAACTCCTGATGCATCGTATTTACCCAATACTATGAAACACTATTGAACATTTTGTAGCATCACGATAGAAAAGAACAACACGTGAGATTCCTATATTGTCCCCAGGGGCATGGGCAAGACTGGCATACATTCCCTTCAGCTGGGGCTCAAGAATTTTCCCCGGGATAAATAAAAATAACAGAACCACAGTGGTGATCCCTGAATTGTTCTCAGAAGTGCACATTTTTATTTGCTGAAGTGTATTCTTGTTCGATCGTGCGTTATAACTGTAACGCCCTTGGCCCCTAAATATATTGTGAAGCAGGGATCATTAATCTATTACACTGACAACATACTATATACCATGCGGCTTCGATAAGAGAAAGACAAGCCTGCCTGTATGCATCAAAACAGCAAACAAAAACATGAATAAAACTGACGTTTAGCGGTTCAAAAGCGATTTATCTATTTGCTTATCTTAATTGACAAATATCTCCTAAGGTTTCGGTGTTCAAAATATGGCATCGATCTCTCCCGGCAGTATTAGTTTAAAGCACGTACATGTTACTAAGGACAATGAAAATAAATAGGGTGTCCAACACAAGTTCATCATAATATCTTAATGTGTCAGCATATTTGTTATTTCATTTCATGTGTGTGTGTGTGGGGGGGGGGGGGGGGGGGGGGGGGGAAAGTGGGGTTATACATGATGCCTGCTCCCACCGAGATGCAGGAAGGCAGCAAATTTTGATTTCTTGCAGCTCTCTGAAATTTAATGTCTTCGTGGTTTCTCTTCGGAATAAAGCGCATTGTATGGCTTCCTTCAGTTCTTCTGAATCTAAATACATTACATCTTCTTACGAAATGTATAATTAAAGTGAAAAGCACTTCAGTTTTCCCAAAATGCTACTTAATGCATTTTATGGAGGGTTTGTTTATTTTCGCCCCGTAGATCAATGCCGATATGAAACCAGGCTCCATGAGTGATGCAATTTTCTATGCATGAACTTGGAATAGTTTATTTCTACAAATGTGGCGGTGATCTTATTATCAGCTGAGTATTTGATTACTTTTACGATTTGAAAATTGTGTTTAGTTGTCTACGAAGTGCGTCTGGAGTAAAAAAATCCGTTGAGACTTTCCTGATTTCTCTTGCACTGGGTATGCACTGCATTTATCGCAAACTAAATATATTCGCACATGTAATAAGGTTATTCATATAACAATTCATCACTCTTAGCAGGTATTTCATGGGACATAAAATATTTAATGTCTTAATCTCCGTTGGTTAAATATTCCTTTTTTTTAGGTTTACAATGGTTTAACACTTTAAGGACCTACATAAATCTTAGTGATACATGTTATTATAAATAAAGAGTTAAGACTTTGCACATGATTATGTTATGTTATCATAACATTTGCAATATTTGTTTTTCTAGGACATGGTCTTCAATTTAATGAAAAATTCAAAACATTAGTCATGCAAATTTGGCTACCCTTTATTAATTCGGAGCCCAAGGCAGGGAGCCATCAGTTCAATGCTTTACGACGTCAATCAGCAGATCGAACCTGGGACCTCCTGCTCCCGAGGCGAGCGCTCTAACCACTCGTCCACTGGGGTCCATGAGGTCTTAACTATGACGTTTTAGGAAGTAGCCACAGTACAACTGTCTTTTTTTGTTTCTTACATGTATAACTTGTCAAGTCCATAAGAACTAGAACAGCAATCGAGTATATTAAACATTCTCCATACCAAAACGGCTAAACTGTTTAAAAATGTTTACAGTAAAATAATGAAAAGCTGAGAGTTTTGGAAACATTAGTTTATTTTCTGGTATTATTCCATTTTCTAAACTTATACATGTTAGTAAGCATGATTGTATAAACACCTTAGTATTCGCTGAAGAGTAACTCTTTTTCAGTATTTTCTTCTGGGTGTTCCATATTTGCTATAAGTTTATATAGAATGCGTCAAAACACACTGGTTTACTAATTTCCATTTCATAAATAAATTCAGAGATCTTTAAAAGGACATTTAAATTGATAAACACTGATTTAAAGTATTTTCGAACAAATTTATCAAGCAGGTGTCTGAGTATTCCCAATAAGTACAAATTTAGATTTATCCAATTTATACTTTCGCTGTGCCAAACACATTAAAAAGGTTAGCATCAATTTTCTCAAGCTCTCGTATCGGTCAGTCCACAGCACTTTCAATAAGAGAATTTCCACCGTTTGTTTATCATTTAAAATAGACATAAACTGTTAGAAATAAATCATTTCCCCAAAAATACTCCCAGTCTGTTATTTAAATATAAATCAGAATACCTGACATATATTGGGATTTGTGAGTACCTTGATTTCACTTTTCTCTTGAAAACTGTTACGGCTGCAGTACACTTGATGAACTACATGAACCGATCAGCGTTTGATAATTTCCTTATTGATCAAACTAATCGCTTAGGTTCTTTAATCCGAAGCCGTAAATCAGAACAGCTTCAGCGATTGATCAAAGTTCAACACGAAGATCAAAGCCACCCGAAGCCACCGTCCAATTAAAACAGAGTGAATCTATTTGCTTGGCATTTCGAAAAAGACATGATGCACAGAAACATGCATAGTGATTTGTAATGCAAGCTTTCAGTGTTGATTCGATTCAATCTTGCTATTTGTAAAAATAGAAACTGAAGAGTGTTACTTTGTTAAACATAGTATCATGCTCGAGTAAACTAGCATTCAGAAGGAAATACTGCAAAAATGAATACATGATTAAACTTAAGTAAAAGAAAGTATACATTTTTGAATGCCTGTAACTTTCTTTTCTGCCATTACACTGACTAAATAGTCTACACTAAATTGTCTTATCCGGTGTGCAAAGTGTGTGGTACAACCGAATGGCGACTCTAAGAAACGGACACAAACATATTGTATCAGTAATTGACATATTCAACAAATCACAATGTCATACTTACAATAAGAGGACGTCACTTACAGAAAATGCACCATCAACATAATACAGGTTATCTAATGGATAGGAAACTCATATAAAATCATTTGGCATTTTAGTAAATCTAAATTCAACATTTGTGCTTAAAACACCACAAAGTAAATACTATCTTGTGCCTCCTGGTAAACTTATCTATCTCATCATGATGCATTGTAGCTGAAGGAAATGCCATAGACATATATATGTGTATATGTATATATATATATATATATATATATATATATATATATATATTAAAGTAAATTGTATGCAGATACAAAACTACATCGTTGCCCAAGGCGCCTACAACTGAAGCGTTCTGACATTAGTTCAATACAACTAGGTACCTAAGATGATAAATCTATTTGGCTGTATCTCCAGATGCGCCATGCGACGTGCATACAGGTCAAATGAGATGACAATAAATGGCAATGATGCCTCATCTGTGTAGCAGGCAAAAATGAAACAGGAAAATGGAATATTTGGAATTCACTGTAATATTTTTATGACATTCATGGACAGACATTCAATGTGAACATCTTTTGTAAAATACATGTCAAAATAGGATTTATTTTGATATAATATACTGATGTCACAGAAAATTGAGTCAATGAAAGCAGATTCAGAATATGGAATCTAATTCCCTTGTAGAGCATGTTAGTTATAATTTTGTGACCTTATTCCATTTAAGTTTAGTTTGTCAAAGGCATGAAATAATAAATCAGATGTTACTTTTCTTTTTTATATGATATCCAATTAATCCAATCAAAGGTCTAATTCGAGACTGCCGACGACCTCTGCTATATTTCAAAATGCGGTTGTCTGCCATTTCGCCTCTTGTATTAGTATCAGTTCCCTACTTTCAGATTGTGTATTATTAAGACACACATATGGAAAATGTAAATAAAAAAATAACGTGGCAGCTCCACAGAAATATATAATTCTTGGATGTTATGTCGATAGGATGTCATCGAGGTATTTGCTAGATATAAGCAGTCTCAACGTTTATTTCAACTTTAATTAAATGTGTTGAGTAATATTTTATTCTATTAAAAATAATTGTGACCTTTACTCGACTGTCCCTAAATTCGATCCAAGCCTTTCTCACTTAGCAGTCTACATATACATAAAACTGAGTATTCCTAACTAAAGTAAATGAGACGAAAACGATCATTTTCTTTTGTAATAGCTCTCTTAACATGTATTCGATTGACCCAAAAGCAACCCCTACATAGCTCCCATAAAACTATAAAATTTCATTAATCTAACGCTTTCAAAGCAAATATTTTCCGAGAGTAACAACTTTTCAACTCTTAATACTACCATTGCCCTTAGGATTGACCAATTTTACGTTGAACATAATCACCTTCCTACGATCTTGCTACCTAAATACCAAATGTGAAAACATGTGACTCATCGCAAAAGGCAAAAGGTATGGAGCAAAACCCGAACCAATAATACGACTTTTCCTCGAAACACCTGGTTCATAAGTTTACCCCCGCTTCTCTCTCTCTCTCTCTCTCTCTGTATTTTATTAATTTTCAAAATAACAGATGGAATTAAAACGTCTAAGCTCTGAAAGATAAAACGTGTTTGCAAGACGGGAATGTGTCCTTGAATAAAATTAGAAGGAATTTAAACTCGCATAAGTTATCGCCTTGGGAAATTACTTTCTTATTACCATTCAAGCGGCCGCGGAAAGAAATATGTTCGATAGGTGCATTTTGTATGTAAATAAGTCTGAAGCAGGTTATACAAATTCCCTCTTCAGTTAGTACTAACATTGATTCCAGCACTATGCAGTTCAAGTAAATGCGATCACACACAATTCCATGATGCAAAAACATCATAAAAGTCCATGAGCCATAAAACCACCTTGCAGAACTCCTGTGGGTAAGATTTCCTCGTTCATTTTGATTATTTTGGCAAGAAATAGCTTTGATAGAATGCAAATCAGTAGAAATGAATTTGTTTCTTCTAATGAAACTCTTTCTAAACGACGGCTCCAGTCAGTTTTTGTTCAAAGCAAGAAACCCGTTCTTCTCGTGATCATTTTTATGTTAAAATGAATCGTGCTCGGCATAAAATGAAGTGTTGCTTCAATTCAGTTTTTTTTTTTTTTTATTTTTAATGATGTTCAAACTACGTCTCGCAAATTCACTAAATGGTTTTAGATTTTATAATGGGTGAAGAAAAACAGGCATGGAATCGCTTAGATTTCATCTTCAAATAAATAAATGAGATTTATTCTCAATAACTGTAGACTGAATGGGAGGAGATGCATGCTCCACTGTTATCAATCAAACTACCATCATATACTGTCTAAAACCCTAATGTGATGTTTATAGTTCCAAAAAATCGAACAAATTATTTTATAATAATATTATTTACACGTATATGTCTAAATAGGATCTGTAATAATCACTCATTTGAATAAGTGAAATAAAAACACGAACATTGCCTTAAACTTTGTGAGAACTGGTTACTCTAAAATGAAACATATTAGATAAATATGTATGTTTGCCTTCTCTGATACATTAATCTTACATATCGAGTCACATTCTCTCACTCTCTTGCTTCATATGGGTTATGTCATAGTCAACGCTACTAAATATAAAAAAAGACTAATTTGATAATTATACTGCGAAACTTATGACTTTTAGAATCAATTCGCAGATCGTGAAATTAAAGTTGTGGATGTTTGTTTTCTTGTTTGTTTATTTTAGTTTTCCTCCCGGCAGTATTTCTATCATTTGGACCCAATGTCTGCTTTAGCAAGACAGAGTACTGCAACACTACAGTATCACGCTGTTGACGACGTGTAGCATGATGCTAATTATGAATCGGTATAACAAGACAAAATAAGAAGCCGTATACCGTAAAAATACTTACTTTACGGTAACATTTGTCTGATTGGTACTGTTATAGTTCTCTTGTAATTAGAGGTCAGTGCATATAGATTGTTCCGGGTGCAGTTCAGGATTATGTGTAAGAATTTGTCTACGACATGATATTTCTCGTGCGGACAAAAGTCTGGTAATTACTGAACCACGCTCAATGGGGCGTTAAATAGAAGAAGAAGAAAGAAAGAAAAAAACAACAAAATAACTATTTGACTATTTGAGTTAACCGTCGCTTCGACGGTATTTCAGTCATATAGCGACGTCCAGCTAATTACGGGTGGAGAAAGACCCTCTCGGCCAAGCAGGACCTCCCTCCGTCCCATTCCAGCATAAGCAAAAGCTTATAATCAACCAACATGTTTTCAATGACATGCATACCTTTATTAACACACATCCAGACGGTCAGAACAGAAAATTTTTATGTTTAGAGGCTTTCTTAAGATGGCTACTCGGATTCTTTCTTTTCTCTCTCTTTTTTTTTTTTTTTTTTTTTTTTTTTTTTTTAATAAGATAATGTTTATTACCAACTAATGATGGTATATATCGTAAGTAAGTCTAGGCCAAGATATATAAATCAGCCACGCGTAACGTGCTAAACATTCAGCATAACTAGGACTGATATTGATAACTCTTGTTTAGTGTCGTCGACGAGATAATGCAAAGAGTCTTTGAGATAAGGATCGGAAAATAATTCCAATGTGTATATGATATATACATACTCACAACAAAATCCTTCGAACAGTCCTAGGCGGACGAACACATAAGGGGAAACATATTAGGTCCACCCGTACCCATAACTCCAAATACAGATAAAGATTTACATAGACGTACATATTAATTCTGGAAGATATCCCAACTACTTAGATATTTCCTTTGAAAAAATAAATCGAAAAATGGTTCAAGTACATAACAAACATGGTACCCCTTTTTTCAACAGATTCGTAATCTCAACAAATATGGCGACGTTCATCAAATGTTGACGGAAACATCACATGCACACACAACTTGTTATCGAGTATTATCCAACTTAGTTATTCTCTGAAGTCTATATTTTAAAATTGAGAAATTCAAATATTGCATTTAGATGAACATGTGCGTGTATGAGTGTAAATATGAAATCTGCTTTCAACTAACTTCGTGCAAATAGATACTGTAACATAAATTTCAGTATTCAATTTATTTAGAAAATGCCAACGTAACATTAAGGGAATTCGTTTATTTTCAAATAGAATTTTAACAGCTTATCAGCGGGATTTAATGTAGAAATTATAAATAATGATTCTAATTCAGAAAAAATTAAGGAATTTAAAAAAAGATGACGTCATAATTCTACACGCGTAACTTGAAAAACAAGCTCATCATTGTGTTTTTCGTTTTTCCCCTTTTTCTTTGAATAGCAAATATCAAAATTCACTGACGATAATTATCAGTTTGGGAGATCACAGTCTTGTTTATGAATTTTCATAAACGATTTCTGGACAAATATTTTTCCAGTTATTGCGATTTTCATTTCAGCTGGAAGATCGTGCGTGCTATTAACACATTTCTCTAATATTTCTGCTAAAATATGATTTATTAGACTTAATATTCGAAAACAAACCAACATTTTTTTTTATTTATGAAGCTGCAAAAACAAAATAACAGATATTACAAACAGAAATTACAAACTACATTGAGATGAGGATTTAATTATTACTTTTTCGCAAGCTTGGAATGGTCCTTAACGGAAACGGCTCATGAAATCAATGTAAACATAATGGTCGAAAACATGTTGTTTTGAAAGATGGTAAACCAATATCTTGTTCTCACTTTTTGAACATCGTGGACTGCTATTGTTTTAGCTAAGCTTTGAAGTTTAACATGATGCCGGTGTTGGCCAAAGATCAACATTTTTACAACACATGAATTTTTTTTAGTGCTTCTTCAACTGACCGGTACAGTGGTCACGTGTTTAGAGCGTCCGCCCCGGAATCTAAAGGTTGGGGGTTCGATCTCCGGCCTTGACATACAAAAGTGCAACTGCATGTATTAGGATTCAAGTCGTGATATGATAGCTTAATAAATCTACGAGTACACCTAAGAATTTTGGATTCGGGAGGTCTTTCGATCCCGTGTCTCGACCTACCAAAGTCGTAGCATAAGCTCGAATACTAAGCGCCCAGCATATAAGGGTAGTTCCAGGACTAGTTGGCCCGGTGTCGGGATAATGTGGCCGGGTATGGTATCATGGCACATGTCTACGGCTTGATACTGAAGTCCGGCAGAACTTCCGCCTCAAGTTGACATAGTCTCCAAATGACTTGAATGCTTATAAAGGTACAAATCGTACCTTTATATTGAATCCACATAATTTGCCTCACTAGTTCTGAATATTTTTCTTACTTTTTATCTTAAATTTCTACGTTAATGCAAATTTGAAACTTAAAGTTCACTTTAACCTTTGCATATTATATTTCATCAAGATGTTTGAATGGTTCGTTTTGGCTTTTCATCCAAACAAATACTTTCTGTTTTGGAAACCATGTCTACCTGAGGCAGATGTAGTGCTGCACCTCTGTACCACGCCATTAAACTTCCCACGAACAGATTGACTTGACACAGCGATAGTCCATCGAAAACACTTTAATATGTTGTTAATCAGTGTCGTTTTAACAACGTTGGTAATTATGTTCCGAAGTAAGCATTGTCCTATCATTATTAAAAACGATTCATAACTTTGCATTTAAACTGAAGACTTAAGTGGGTTATAAGCAGACATATCTCAATGAATTTTCACCCTGCTGGACTAGCGAGGAAAGCAGAATCTTTACAGAATCATTAAATCAGACGCAAAATCTTTCTAACTGAGGTTTACTGCAGTCTGTATTCAAGACAAGAAAACGGAATATCTCATAAACCACTTCTCAGATGTCGAGACTTGTCGATTTGAGAATAACAAATCTCACACCATAGTTTATTTTACGACTTCACCGTTATTTAATCCTGTTGTCATAACGACGTGCTGGAGTTTTATCAAATAGTGTAATGTTATCTTTCTATTTTTCGCTCTGCGATTGTGCTATAAATATAAATATGAAAACTACAAGCGTCTTTTGTATACTATTTTCATTTATTAAATATAATATTTAGTTATATTTAGTACAATGTTATAGGCATATGAGAATTAGAATTGTCGAACTCTAGAAAAGAGAATGGCAAAATTATCCTAATTTCTTTATTTATGAACATGGCACTTGATTGTTGTGAAATTCTTTGCTAAGACGTTTAAACTTTCCAACCTTCTTATCCAAAAATAGAAGTTGTTAATGTCTTGATAATTCGAATCAACTCCGGCGCCTTTAGCTGCGATGCCTTTTTAATAATTTCCAAGGCAAGAAATTAAGTTGAAAGGGCATTGAAGAGGAATAATAACACCATAAACACTGAAACTTCTGAATGTTTCTCTCTTGAATCGCATTAATTCTCTAGCATCATGGTATTAACGCGGTTTATTTTTCTTTGGAAAAGACATAAAATGAATTTAACGAGAGCTCGTCTTCATGTTGAACATTATAAACAAAATAAAATCGACTAAAATGATATTGTTCAAGTCAAAGTGCAGGTTTTAGTCTCGGTTTTACATTTCCATGCCGTTAGATTTAGTTTAATTGAACTTCAGTTATTAACTTCAAGCCTAATATATAAAAAGTAAAAAAAAAATGTATACACATTATTCATATATAAACACTTTTATAATCACAGTTTTATGTTCATTTATCTTTATAGATATGTGTACAAAAGTGTGCTCGAAATAATAGTACACAATGGGTTAAAATTGATACTTCCGACCTAAGCAGATAGGGAAGAAATCCATTGTTACTAGAGTTACACAAATTCGATCTCAATCTTTTATTTATGTATTAATAAGTCCTGTGGTGGAATGAAATATTAGCAGTACAAAAACATGCATTTCTCACAACCTGCCTAGCCAACTGTCCAATTTTATATTAAGTACTTTAATTTGGTAAATAATCAATCCCAATTATATAGAGGATAACTGTAGTTTTAAGTTGAATATCATTTTTTATTCATCGAGCGAGGAGGAGAAACACTAATATAATATTGTTTTTTCTCCTCTCGTGATGCATTAATATGATATTCCACTGAAACCAAATTTTTTTCGTTTCTGTCATTTTTGGGCTCCATAAAGAAAAAAAGTAATCCTGTTACAAAACAGTGAAAATTATAGAAATGGTAATACACGTATTCTCTATTTGAAACAGTGAATATTGCCATTTTAATTCACTGATATATACCTATAATCTACTGGGAAGCATTAAATAAATGAATATATTAAAATTTCGTAACTGATCAGTTCTGCACTCCTTTCATAGAATTCATATTACAGTATCTTTAGAGGCAAGCAAATTTCATTATCGATATACATTCAAACACATTATAAGTCTTCAAATTCACCCGAGGTGACCATATTTATGTTTTGAAATTCTAGAGTCTAATTTTAAATCCCTGAAGTAATAACGCATTTAAACATAACATTCAAATAACAAGACTGTTGATCAAAAGCCCTTTCTGCGATTGAAAGTGATTAAAAAACAATCTTCATGATGTTTCATATTAATATCAAACTAATTCTATTTGCAAGGTTATGCAAAGTAGAACACTATTTAAATACTAAATTACTCATTTTCTTTGTCTCATCTTCTTTGAATATAATGTCTCTTGCATCTTGAGATTGGATAAAACCCAGAAAACTTTCGGAATTGCATGCAAACGAATTAATGTAAACATTTAAACGGGTCGACCACATTGAAACGTTTACCAGCACAGTCTAGTTACAACCCTGTTACAAACCAGTATCTTTATTATTGTAATTATTTGTCTTGTATATTATCTAGCTTTTTCCTTGCAGGAGCTCCGTTTCTAGATATTTGAGTCGATTTTTATACCACTGCTATGTTCTGATACTCGTATAAGTTATTAAATCATTACAAGAAAAATAAAAAAGCTTTCCTTATATATATATATATATATATATATATATACACACACAAAAAAAAACAAAACAAGTATACGCTTGTTTGTTTCAAGGCGTTGTTGCAAGACCCCATTAAATAATGTTTTATAGCGATGCTGCAAGAACCCTTCAAAAAAGACAAATATCAATTATACGAAAATATATCGAAAGACAGAACACATTTAATACATTAAATGTAAAAAGTATATATCCTTTTTATTCGTATATATATATATATATATATATATTTCCCCAATCTTTCTTTTCATACAAACGCATTATCCGGGATAGTAAATGCTACCATTGATGTAAAAATCTTTGTTGCAATATTGTTTGGCAACACTAACACCGATATAGATTGTGCAAACCCAATGATACTTATTTACTGCGCCTCAAAGTGCATTGAATTGTGGTGCATCTATTCGTGAAATCAATTTGCAAGTAAGCCTCTGTGTGTTAGAAATATTCGTGGATGATAATAATGGAAGGGTTCCAAATCTGTCTGAGATGGATGGGTATAATATGCGCCTTACTTCCGGTGTATCTCTGCATTTATCATAACGACGTCACAGCCGTCTTTATGTGCAGCCGTAAGCAGACAAATCTCGATTTTCTAATAGGTGTCAAAGTTGATTTGCATTGTATTTCTGAATACCAAACACAAAGTAATGGGTCCATTGGAACGGTTCTCGTGTCTGAAGTGGTCTATCTGCAACAGACACGTCGTCAATATATAAAGACAGCAAATTAAGACAGCATCTTACTTGTGTTTGCATTATCGACAGAACAATTTGCTTTGTTTTCTTTCGGTTATATCCGTGGTTAAAATGAAGAAGGCGAAATTGAAAATCAGGTTTTAAGCTGTCAACTTTGTTTACAAGGAACTATCAAATTATCTCTTTCAGTTTCTACTTACAGAGTTGTTTGCTTGATGCATCCGTTTCTGTTAAGATAAATACAAACTTACAATTGTTAAAGTCAAACCTGTTTAATCTATCAGCAAAACTGTATTGACAATTTAGAATAAACAATAAGCTGAATTAAAGAAAAGAAGAAATTGGTTTAATCTATAAAGTGTCAGTTCTTCTAGGGATTTATATAACTATACAACAATGAATATATATTTGTTTGTTTATTTAATTGTGTAGATCACGAATTTGCAATTTAATTGTATTAGAAGGATAATCAGTAATAATTGAAATGTTCACGCCTAGTTTCGGAATGAAATTATTAACCGACCAAACAATTATGTAATTGCTTTTTTACACGTGACGTTCGTGCAGAATTTTAATAATTCAATATCATCTTGCGCCAACGTATTTCAACAGAACATTTGGAATAACAACGTAATTTCAATCATTTGCTTCGCGAAAAGATATTTTAAGCAATCAAGTCTTCAAAATAGCTGTAATGAAATTAAGTCATGTCTGTTTGTCTTCACGAATTCAACCAACCCTATTTTAAACATTTGTGTATATTGTCTATAGTGCTGCCTCCCTGCAATACCAGACCGTAGGCAAGTGGCATGATACCACACCCAGTCATGTTCTCCTCCAGAAACTCCAAAATACAGTAAAACCTCTTATAAAGACCACATCAACATAAAGATCACCTCACTTTTAAGACCACTGTTTTCAGGTCCCCTTTTCCCTATTTCCTGTTAATTGAAACTCGATTATAGACTACATGTACCTCATTATCAAGACCAGTTGAAGAGTGGTCTTATTGAGATTTTACTGTATTTGCTGGTCACCGAGTTAGAGGCCTGTTTTCGTTAGATTTTGACGGGCGTGGTATGTCGCGACCGGGGATCAAACCCACAACTTCCCGGTCTTGAGAGATTCTTACCACTTGGCTACCAGGACCGGTTAGATACTCATTGTTTCAAATAAATTTTAAAAAAAATCAGTGTTTTTTTTTGTACGATCGTACGACAGAATATTTATTTTTTACGTATTTCATATTCAAAGTTTGGGTAGGATATGAGACACCAACTGAGACACGTCCTTACAACGATTACTCTACATCCCAATCCATTCAGTAGTTATGGGACACGATTCATATCCCACCAATATTTAAGCCAAAAAGGCGAATAAGAAAAATATTGTATTACAAATTATTCCGTTTCTAGAGCTATTTTCAGAGTGAAAAATGTAGAATGTGCAAGTTGTGTGCTATTTATATGCAGTCGCTAGGTACAGAAATGAATAAGTAGGATAACGAGTATAAAGGGGAAACGAGTATGTAGAGGATATCGTGTATGTATGGGTTAACGAGTATGTAGAGGATAACAAATATGTAGAGGATAACTACTATATATGGGCAAACGAGTATGTGACGAATAACGAGTATGTAGATGATAACTAGTATGTAGGGGATAACGAGTGTGAGAATAACGATTATGTAGAGAATAACGAGTATGTAGGGGATAACGAGTGTGTGAGGATAACGATTATGTAGAGGATAACGAGTATGTATGGGGATAATGAATATGTGAGGATAATGGATATGTAGAGAATAGAGCATGTAAAGAATAATTAATATGTAGAGGATAGCAAGTATGTAGAGAATAACGAGTATGTAGGGGATAACGAATACGTAGAGGATAGCAAGTATGTAGAGAATAACGAGTATGTAGGGGATAACGAATATGTAGAGGATAGCAAGTATGTAGAGAATAACGAGTATGTAGGGGATAACGAGTATGTAGAGGATAACGAGTATGTAGAGAATAACGAGTATGTAGAGGATAGCAAGTATGTAGAGAATAACGAGTATGTAGAGGATAGCGAGTATGTAGAGAATAACGAGTATGTAGAGGATAGCGAGTATGTAGAGGATAGCGAGTATGTAGAGAATAGCGAGTATGTAGAGGATAACGAGTATGTAGAGGATAACGAGTATGTACACATAAGGGTATCCGCACTGACTGGGTACGATACAGAGTTGTCTGCGTGAACTTGTATAATGTAATGCTAAAGAATATTCAATCCTAAGGTCTGAAACATCGCGCACATATAAACAATGGTTATCAAACAGTAAAGAATAGCAAAATTGCACTAAACCTCGAATTTTGGTATTTAATGTGCATTTTGAATATGCGGTTATTTTTTACACTAAGTCAAGAATAGAATGATAAAATCATTCCCAGTATACTGTCTTTTATTATACCAACTCATTTTGTGAAACACATTTAAGATCAAAAACGGTTTCCCGTTGGTAAATACCCAAGAATTAAGACAACGAAACTTTGTTTTATTGTATGTTGATTATCGAAAAAAAAAAATATTAATATACATTTGATTTGCATTTCCTTTTTTAAATTAATGATATACATGTAGATCCATTTTTTCAGAAAATCCCATTTCTTACTTCTACATAGAATATGTTAATACGTGTCTTGCAGATAAAAACAACAAAAAAATAAATAAAAAGAAACATTATTCATAAATATGCAAGTCATTTTTTTGTTAAGTTTTGAGTTTCGCTTCGTTCACTGAAATACCGTCGACTGTTTTATATTGATTCATTTCTGAAACTTCATGAAAAACCCTAATGAAATGCATCTAATACATTCTTGGATGATAAAGTGAACGTCGTCAACACAAGAAAACTGCATCATCCTGAGGAAAAAGTAAGACAGAAAATTGGATTTACGGCGTGTTTGTCGAGTTTTTTTTTCGGCCGTTAAGCCGTTTATTTTCACCCTGACTTCCTGTTAAACACACAGTAATGAAGCGGATTAAAATAAGGCTTTTCATTGGTTATTATATACTTTGCTAAGTTCCCATTGGTCATTGTAAAATTAGTCAAAAGAAAAGAAAGGAGTTGCGGACACGAGTTCTATAGGTCTCTGTTTGTTTTAAGAGTTGAAGTTTACTTCCCCTGCGAACGATTTGTCCCAAATAGTAAGACACTGCACCTTTTAAGGTAAACTGAAAGAGTAGAACTCTAAAAAATAGGAAACACATACATTTCGGAATTGATTGTTCGACCCTGACAGATCCTATATTCAACAAAAACGTAACATCGGATTTCGTTTTGCAGCCCGCGAAACGAAGTCTAATGCGCAGATGTTTTAAGCCTGTATGTGTCTACTAGTGTACAAATTATTTGGATCCGTGGTATTTCAAAGAGCTGCACTGACACCTATTAAACAGACAAACAAATATATTACATGTTAAACCATTCAGACACTAATCATCAAGCTGTTTACCACGGCCGAGTATCTTTTTTTTAAAGATATTTCTTGTTTTATAATAGTGCAACTTCAATGACTTTTTTTTCAGAATATTATATACATGCTTATGTGCCTATGGGTACATTTATGCATAAAAATCCCTATATAGAACAACACACAATCCAGAAATATTCAGCAAAGCGAGTTTCTTCCTTAGGTTTCTTTTTTTTTCCAAAATATTTTCAGTTAGAGTCCAGAAACCTTTCTCACGTCTTTTTTTGCGCTTGTGAGGGCGTGTGTATTTGTGCGGAAAAAATTTGTTTCTTATTTAACCAGTTTTTTTATAATTCATATTTCAGGTTAACAGTGACATTTGACGACATTTATCTCCATACGATTGAGGTCAATCAGTTTGTTGATTCTCCGGAGTTTGACAGTGTCCGGGAAACCGGCAAAGAAGACACATTCCAGGTAAAAACCCAAGGCATAAAATGGCGCAGCTATCATCGCCTGGAACTTAACTGTCGATTTATTCATTATTCTCATCTCATCTACAGTTGTGGGTTTTCCCATTCGTGCCAATAGACGCGGACGATTATTAAACGTCAGCATGCTGAATTAAGCACGTCAAAAGCGCAGGTTGCTATGTCAAATGCAGAAAAGATAAATATATGTCGTGTAGGTTAATAAAATTGCGGTGCAATCAAATTTCCTTAATTGGCAGTCTAGCAAGAAAAGTCGGAATCAATATAAACGAAGGATGACTCTTTTAATACAATGACAACATATTATCTAACAATGTTTATAAATGAGAACTGCGTAACCTTCGATATATGCATTTTGGGCAGTACATTTATTTCTCGCAGTTTAAATTAATTTCTTTTCATATTGATTCTTCTACGTGCTTTTACTATTCTATAGTAACAGAGTGGGACCATTATCTTGAGCATAAAAAGTCATGAAACACATCGGTTTTCGAACACTTAATGTCAGTGACCGCATTTATGCACATTAATGTCATTGAATCATCAACGCAGTTATATTTTTTTTCTTTTCTTTCTTTCATTTTCTTTTTTTAAGTATCCTGGAATCTTTTCAATAATGAATTTGCATGCTTCCAATGAAAATGGCACTTATTAGGTTCTTACTTTATATTATGTTAAATCATAATCATTGATTTATCACCCATGTATATCATCCTTCTGCAGTAAATTTCCCTATTTTCCCTGTCAAATGACATCCATTATGAAAGATAAAAGAACATATAGAACAGCATTCCACCCTACAAAAAATACAATAAATCTGTCACGACCGTTATCACTGATCATCCTTATCATCTGACGACATATTTTCGAACAGATAAGCCCGATATTTTGCTGATTGAAGCAGTAATTTCCCTAGATACAAGTCCACTGAAGACGTGAACTTTCCGAGATATGAATCCAGTGGATATAATTGCTAACGGAGTGTTAACTATTCCAGATAATATTCCCATAAAGAAATACCACGCAATGTCAATCATTTTATGTATAGCCGCCATAAAGAGCCACCACGACGTGTCAACTGTAATAGATATCAACCTTTCAGTGCTCGTTAGTTAGTTTATCAATGTTTTTATAGGAATCGATATTCGTGAGAAATAATAGATTCAAATTTCTTAGTCTCTGAACAAGTCTTAAACGTGGTTGAAAAGTAGGCATGCTTTAAAATAACCTGTAGAAAAGGGTGAACCGATATCATAATTGACTCTGAATAAAGTTCTTTTTTTTTCTTTTTAAATACAAGCTCGCATATTGGTATCATTGCTGTAACTATAGTGATATACTTTCAACACAAAGAATGAGAAATACTTGCTTTAAAGTAATGTGTATATTTTCATCTCCTGAAAGAATCTGCGATGCGGGTTTGTTTGCTTGAAATTTTACGTAGAATAGAAACCGACAGTTTTTAATCACTTGCAGATTTTTCCATTTCATGTAATACTAGTGTATGATAAAATTAGTTTAAGCTGAGCTATAGATTTTGTCTACATCAAATATACAATGCTGATTCAATGTGATATAACGCCATAGACAAGCGGTGTGATACTACACCCATCGTCGAATACCAACGACCGATAGATAGATCAACTACGTCGAATACCAACGACCGATAGATAGATCAACTACATGATGTCATGTAGTGAAACGGAATAAGACAGCCGAGGATATCCAACGATACCAGCGTTATGAAGCCTGCCATATGATGGAAGAGCGGGTTTATTCGTCAAGTCCAAAACATCTAATCACAACAGAAAAGCATTTTTGAATACTTTTATAATAAATATCGTTACAGCGCATGCGTGAAAGTGGCTTGATGGATTATCAGGTGCTGTGTACACCGTATGAAAATCACAATAATTTTCAGTGTATCGGAGTAATTTTTCCATGTCCCTAAGGTTATATCAATTCTAAACGTGTCACTAGGTATACGTGTGACAGCCAGACAGCATTTTTCCTCTTACTAGCAATATGAAGAATACCCCGGGGCAGCCGTCGTCAACTTAATGTATTCAGTATTCATGTATGTGTGTGATTTTTTTTTTCATTCAAGGTAGACAAGGAATAACATATCTAACAACAACGCCTGTATAATAATTATTTCCAATGTTATTAATAAGTCTTAGATTAAAATTACGTCCCTTACGTTAAAATGAACTGATAGCATTCCAATTATAACGTCTATCATTAAATATTGGAAATATACTTATTTATGATGAAGCAAATAAAGTATTCATTTTTCAATGTTAGATTACTAAGGAGTATTAAATTTGAGAATATGAAGAAAACATGCACTTGGAATTTATATATGTCCAAATACCGAATGTCCTCTAATCTCATCATCATTGATACTCCATCAAACATAAAGCAATATTTCCTTAAATGATAGTCATTATTTTATTTATTGCTTCCTTTGATTAATTCAATCAGCAAAGTTTAATCGACACTAAGTTTTGATCCAAATTCAGTTTCAAGTTTAAGCGCAAGAATAGAGTAAAATATATTCATCTCCGGATGTGTTTCGCAATATCTCGATTCTATGAAGGATGTACATCTAATATTCGCATATCAGCAACAGGATCCTAATGATATAAACGTCCTAACCTGTTTTCCGCGAAGCAAAATATATCAATAAATTTCTTAAGGCTTTTAGCGCTCATGTAATTTTCGTACTGTATTGCATGCCAACAGTGCATCAGTTATCACGATAAACAGGTTGAATGACAGTTTCCATTTGCTGGGAAATAGGAAACTTATATAAACAGGAATGAAAGGCCTTCTTCTCCATCCGTAATTACAGTGTACATCAGTTTTCCGTATTTGGAACATGCAGTAATGGTATATGGTAAACATCACCAGCTGCCAAGGCTACTGTATTGCAGATAACATTAAACAGGTCTTCATCCTTGATTCCTTTAAACTCTTTGAATGTTTTATGCATTTCCATGTCCCATTGGATTTAATGTTTCTTTTACAAAACCTTTGTGTTGTGTACTATGATTCCTCCAGTAGCAGTTGAAACCATTAATTTGTAACTGATGCTGCATCGAGCCTCCCAATTGTCTATAATGGCAGACGGCAATAGTACAATAGACTAATAACAAACCTTAATGACCTTAAGTTGAATACACACGATTTTATATGACACAAATATAGGGGCATTAAAATGCAAGTGAAATAGGGTCGCCTTATTCCTTTTGACAATTAATTTTGTTTCGAATGGAGTGTCATATCTGACTTTGAAAATAAAGTTTGGAACATACACCCCAACACACACAGAAATAAAGAAAAATCAGATTTAATCATGTCATTTAATTAACATACCATATAATATGCTGGTATATTAAACAATAGGAGACCAAAATTTAAGCTTCTTGCACCAAACGGGGTTCGAAGACACACACACACACACACACACACAAAAAAAAATCCGCGGTCGTGTACGCCAGATCTAGACCCAAACAGAGAAAGTTAAAAACGCCATATATATGAGACAAAATGAGAGAGACATGAGTCAGAGAGAGAGAGAGATAGAGAGAGAACGTCTGTATACTTCCTTCAATGCGTTAAACCCCACTGTGATAATACCTTAAGTTTAGACTTTCTGTGGTAACTTTTAACGCTTTATTGATATTATGCATTTTGAAACGGTTTACCAGTTCAATCCTCTTAATATAATGATTGTGTTTTGAGGAATTTTCTGGAAAAGAGATAAGCTTACAGGAATGATGCATGCATTATCCTATACGTCGTTACACAAACTATTGTTGACTTTTTACGTGCGACGTAATGTGCAAAACTCGTTAGAACAATCACGAGATATGCTTGTAACTCCTAAATATTTGAGGATGTTTTCGCAAGCATCACCAAGAAAGACATTGTCTTATCTGGTAAAACTAGCTACGACATGACTTGCTGAATTAAACTTGTAAATCGTTGTTTAGCTTCAGAACAAACGTGCATAATATTTTGACATATAAGTGCTTCAAAACCAAAGGAAATGTAAATATGAAAATAATCAGTGCTACGATATCTTATGCTGATTTTGATCATTTGCGTATCCACATTATATTTCATTACGGCTATTTTGAAAGATCATAAAAGGCCTGACAGCAATGTTCCAATCTGCATGTTTCCGAACATGATCAAAGCCCTACTGATGTGACTACAAGGTTTTTGAACTTCTGTAAAGTTAACGAACTTAAACTTGGTTTCCTCGTATTTCTTTTTTTTTACAAGTAAATCAATTACTGTTGCTTATATTTATGCTGTTAAACACTAATAGCTTAGTGGACAATTATTCTTCTAAAGAGGATATAAATATTTATTCTTGTTGAAACATTATATGACTTTGACCATCTATAAACATTTATTGATTTGTGCTCACTTTATGGAAACATTAAACCCTCATCAAACGAAAGTCTTTGAAAATGTTGCCATTTACTATCGCTAGCCTCGTTGATTTTTCCTGTATTGATTCCATTCGTTGCACGTTTTGGTCTCTCCAGATAACGTTGTTTCAAGGTCCAGCGTAAAAGCAAGTTTTGAAACCTAAAGGCACATTTCTTTAAGACATAGAATTGCAGTGGTTGAAGTTATAAAAATGAGTGTATTGCGACATTTTGCCCGTTTTCACCAATGAATATTTAGCTAAATCTCAAATATTTATATTGGACTCAACAGGGTTTTTAGTATGATATATGATGTGAGTTTTAGCCCGAGACGGCCCGTTTATATAGATTGGGTGTGTTATTAGGAGAAAGAAGAACAAACAATTCTGCCTCATGTCTTTTATAGTTTCTTTTCGTTATTTCCAGTTTTCTATTTTTGTTTGAAAGCCCATGTCAAAATAATATTTCAGTTGTTTTTGATCTTTTAAGGCCAGATATTTCCGCGAAAATTACATTATGATTCATTGATATACATAAGGTTTCAAATTATATGATTAGCCTATCGTTTTATTGTAATCAAGTTTGCTAAAATGTTTACAAAAAATCATTTAAATTAACTGTCCTTGTGTATACACCTTTTAAGAACTGGACTTGATCTAAATCTCAACAAAGACGTACCAGTTCCACTTGCCGAGCATCTAGAGCGTCAATCCCATAGTTTGGAAGAAGTCTACATGACAAGATTTTAGAATTGTGCAGATACATCACCTTTGTTTGACCAAATTATGTGTATGTCGATTGTTCCAAACCCCAATGCCTTAATCGTTAACGTAGCCGTGTGTCATTAATTATGGAATCTTCAATATAAAGGATTTTTTTTTCTGTTCTTCGTGCGATCGATATAATAATGAAATTGCTTTTGAAATGAAACAACCGCAAAACTGAACTAAATCTTATATAACATACAAATACATGATTTAAAAAATAATTTGAAGCTGAACGATACTTAAATGCCATTGATGATCATAATATATCTAAAACAAAAAAATATGGATGTGTAATATGATCAAAATTTTATCAGTCGATATATTGATAATCCGATGAACCAGTGAGAACACTATATTGCGTAAATCGTGTGTTTGCAAATGATGATAATAATAATAATGCAAACGAGTGGCAAGACTGCGAAATTCACTGCAATGCGGTGAAAACAAAAATTATTACACAAGACACCCAGATATTTTTTATATCTGTTATACTAATGTTCACATGAAAATGGTAAATGAAGTAGACATTTCTTTGAAGTTTTGCAACATAAAAAATACATAAATACGCATATTTTCTAATTCTATTCAGTCGGTTATGTGTAATTAAACTGGTGTTAGGAATTCTTTCCTATGTATAGTCAATCCTCAATGCATCATATGTGATAATTATAGATTTTTAACCTAATTTGAGAATCCTTGTATGGTATAATATATATGATGTACTTAAACTTGACCATGAGGTTAACTATTTATTTGTATTAATATATTTGCTATGACTAGATGCTGTAAAATATGTCAAAAACATGCTGCTTTAATCAAGCAGAATTGATTAAATTCCAATAATGTGAAACGGGATCAGGTACTAGGATAATGTGACTGGGCAAGTTATCATGTCACTTTTTTGCGGCGAGGTAATGCACTGTAGCAGGACTAGATCCGTCTCACGTAGACAAATTATTCAAAATGATAGAGATCCATTAGAATTGATCTTGACCCCACGCAATTAAACGTCTTAGCTCAAACAGTAGTTATGACATTTTATACAATCTTAACTTACCTGATTTTTTTTTTTACTATATGGCTCATAGAGTGAACCATTTCGTCCCTCTTGCAATAACGAACTCGCCCTTTCGCACAAGTGCATACCACTTACCGGCGCGATTATACTGTTCTGTTATATTCTATTCGATATAATAAAATCAATATCACATCCCTCATTAGGGGATATAACATAATGTTAATCCGAGACGCATTTTGTTTCATCGCGCTCTGGGATATATGATACTTACATGGTACAATATGTACATGTATGTAAAACCATTGAAAAACTTTGACTTAGGCAAATGTTCTCAATAGATGAGAATACTATACATATTCAGATCACATCGATTTTACCAGGATCTCCTTGTATTTAAAATATCCCTATAGCTAACTCTTTTTGAGTTGATTATGCTTGTAAAATACTTCAGTCTGATCTAAATAGATGAAACAATTAAGAATGATTATCAAGCAATGTACTGCAACTGATAATTTCTAAAAACTTAAAAAATTTCCTTCTCATCAAAAACTGGAATATATCAGTGAGACCAGTAACTGGAATAATAACTGGAATACTTCCGTCTGACAAATCAATTATATATATATACCATCCAATTAAAAACTTGAACATATCTGTCCGCTCAATGCTTAGACATTTTTGTCTGATCACTTACTTAAATATCTCCACCATTCAAATCAATAATTTGAGCATTTCTGTCAGACCAATAACTTTCGAATGTATTTTATTTGAAATAAAGTAATATGCAACGCCTCAAATTATCTAGTATACTAGAAAAAAACAAACAAACAACTACATGATGGATGTCTATAATGGGTTTTAACGACATCATATTATAGTATGATGCACTTTATCTGCTACTGTCATCATAATCAATGGATCAAAAGGGTATGTAATGACCAAGACTACGATTGCACTTACGAATGCAGTAGTATGTTCAAGTTAGCTGTTATATTATTCAAATCAAATAAATACGTTTCCTGATTTAAGCATGTTGCTTGATCGTAATGAAACCTAATGCCATTGACATTTTTAAGATCATAAATGAATTGATTTGAGGTACATTAAAGTATCATTATAGTCAAGAATGTGAAGTTAAACCTGACTTTCAGGCATATAAAGTAGCTTAAGTAAAGAAAATTGCGTATTTACGCAATCAAGAATTTTGCATTTAATAAATAAGCTTCAATATTAATGTTTAAAATAGAGTTTGTAAACCTTTATCAAAGTGTTTTCAAGCTGTAATGTATTTACCTACACTTACTATCACGTGATTCTTTGAACTGATTTTGAACTCCTTTTATGATCAGTTATGAGGGGATGAAATAAAACGATTTTTAATTTGTTATTCTCCTGGTTGTGTATACAACTTCTCGTAATTACGGCTAAGATACACACCAAGTTTCCAAATTTTAGCATTGAACAAATTTTCGATCACAATCATGGCTAAAAAACAGCACCACAAGCAAAATCATGTTAACCATTGACTACATAATTTTCCATTGTAGCTATTGGATAGCTTGTAAGTCAGTTTGAATACGACATATACGTTAATTTATATGGTTTTCATCGTCAGTAAGACACCTCTGTCGCTGCTTGGAAGAGGTATTATTGATTTACTAGCTTTACTTAGGATAATAAATAAGTACTTCCAGAACGGCGTATACCTCGTGGGAATGTTTTGCGATATATCAATTGTAATTATTGCTCGTTTGCAAGAAAGCAAATTGAAGGAATATGTCTTCATAATGAGGATCCATTTTCCGTAGGTTGTGGTAAATGTGTCTACAACATCTGACCACATACAAGTGATACCCGATCAATAATCTGGATCTAAATCACATCATAATCATTTGCCTCAAGGTCGAAAGATATTACTTATCTATTTCTTATTTTAACTTCGCTTAACAAAAGCCTGCATCTTCTGAATGATCAAATCTTAAAATTAATAAGATCCTTCATCAGGTGTAACAAATATCTTCTTAAAATCAACGCTCAATCAAATTTTATGAATGGTTACGCGGTAATGTTCTCAATCACTTATTTGTCACTGAAATTAAACATGTGAGTTTAGAAACGCTTTAAATACGATATTAAAACGTGAGTTATACATTGATTATTGAAAAAATCACATAACCCGATTAGCCACGAAATGACTAAAATATTGTCGGCGGAATTTAATACACAATAAACAACCAACATGATATTACACTATCAAATGCGATCTATATTCACCTTTTTCCTATCTTCATTACAACCTTTTTATTATTTACATATCATTAATATTCTATATCATCTACTATTTTCACATAAATAATGGGTAAATATCCACTATCAGTTTCATATAGCTTGAAATGAGTGATTGCAAAGTGATTCTTTAGATGACCAAAAATAAAGCATTCAATTAGGTCCTACAACATGTTTTATTATGTGCTCCTAAATTTTAATTCATTATTTAATACATGATCTCCGACAAATCCCTCGGTGCGTGGATATAGCGGATTTGGTGACCAGCCAATTGGTCTAGTGGTGAATAGTCTCCGGAAAATGCCAAGTGGCTAATAGTCACAGTTTGACAGGAGATGGTACGGTATTCGACGAGAGCCAAGGCGTTCACAAGTGAAACAGAATAACTGTAAATCAATATAGAAGGGTTCTTTTAGAATATACACAATTGATTTGTATGTTAGGTTTTGTCTCACCAAAATGAATAAACATATCATTATGATAGATGCTTTCCTCACTATTAATGCACATATCTAATCAACAAATAAAACCAGATCTCCCTTTCGTTGTACAAAACCTGCGTCAGAAAGTCGTAATCGCAAGTTTTTTTATCAGTGGTTATTCTATCACTCTTTAATCTTAAAAGTAAAATGAGTTTAATATAACTTTAATGACTTATAGGAAATGCTATATTCATACACATACCAAATTATGAATCATCAAAGTAATACCGTTGTTGTTATGAACATTTGATGAAGTGTGATGGAGCCTTTTAATCCTTATTTATATTTCTCTTAGATAAATACCAACTGGAAACCCCTAAGGATATGGGATTTATTTAGGAGAAATAATTTAACCACTCAAATAGTCCCCGGCCTCTGGATTCAAGCATGTAAATATATCCTTAACATCTGCTTATTCATCATGAATATATTGTTTCTCCATAGAACGCATGCTCATTAACAGTGAAGGTGTGTACTCTTTAACCATTAAACAGTCAAGATCAACAGGCTTATAGACCTTTTCCAGACTGTTTGTCTGATCTCTTTAAAATACGTTTGTTGCAAGCGTTCAGAAACTTCAGTTCAATATTCTTTTTCCATTTTATGAAAATTGTCGCAAATTTCATTTGGCGATCGTGATAGATACAATTTTTTGACACCTTATTTTTGTCCAAAAGTATATACAAGATATAATATATATACATACAATTTTTAATTTTCCGTAATATAACATACGTTCATTTTAATTACTGTATGTGATTTAGCTTAATGATACAAGATATACGTACATGGACATTAAACAAACATTGGCAACTTATTATTACACGTTTTTCTTTGAACATCTTAAGATGGTTGTCACACATTTTTCTAGAACAAACAATCTTTGATTTATATAACACACGGTTAATTTAAACATGCGTTTTTTATGACTGTATTTCATTTGACTGAATAATACTTGATACCGGTATGTACAAGCGCGGCATGATATACGTGAACTTTGAACAAACTGTTAGCAACTTTTTTTTTATTATATACGGAATACTCAAATAAATGTCTTTTGATCAACCACGTCGAACACATGAAGGGATGAAACAGCTGGAAATCAATAGTACGGCGCGGCTCGCTAAAACTTATCTGGCGCTTACTCTGTCAGCTCTTCTTTAGCAATCTTTCATAATAGAAGTTGACAAACTACGCATTACCGTTCAGGTCCCTAAAGATTGTACGTATATCTATTGAGTTGTTACTTTGTTCATCCCTCAGGGTGTTTATAATAAACATAAACAGATCGAATAAGCAATGTCTGTCTGTTTAGCATCTGATGGCACAAACAGCGGAACGAAATGTCTGGAAAAGTCGACACTCCTCCTATGACAAACCTTAATGATTTTGCTTACGATTTTGGGGGGATGGTGCACGTCTGCATGTAACAGATATATGTGAAATAACAGTTTTTTTATGTCATACAGTTGAAATCTGTTACTGATTTAACTGTTAGGTATATGAATCACTTTGATAAAGCATGGTTCAAATTTGAATTATTGCTTGTCAAAATATATTCAGATGATGCATTGTTTTCCGCCTGCATCACTGAATCCTCGGTTCAGACGAAATACATTCCATTTACTTCCGGGCAATATGTTATACAATGCTTTTTTCCATGGATAGGATGAGAGGATGAAGTTCCTTTACAGGGGTGTCCCATTTGACCAGATTCTTTCCAAGAACATTTTGAATTATTAAGTTTCATTTATACACATTGAATTAAGTTGATATTGTAGCCAAATGCATAAAAATAGATACACTGTATCCATTCAATTTGTACATGTATTAAACCTTAGTTTTTATGCCGAAACGAAAGAATCATGATTTAGAATAATCATAATTTATAGGAATGGTGTAACATAGCACACATGGATATCCTTTCGATTATAGAATCAAAATTTAAACTTCTTTAACTATAGAATAATAACTCAAACTATCCAATTTATGTATTTATTAGAATAATGCCTTAATTTTTAAATGTTATTTGAACCAAATATCTTTTAAGAAAGTCTCATGTACATGCATTATATTAGTTGCTGTCTGCAGTAGGTTTGAGAAAACATTCCAGCTGACTTGCGATGAGTCGACTGATCTCCGATGTTCTTTCTGTGTCTTTCAATAACGTGCGTATGTCCTTTAGGGTCTTCGTCTACTTACATTTAGATAGGCGTCGCTATATGACTAAGATACGGTCGCTGCTACTATATATTCCTAGACAACAACAACAACAGTTTCTGTGCCACACTGTCTTTTTGTTGCAAAAACGTGTCAGATTCAGAAACACATCTGTCTATCACATTGAATCTGGTATCGAATAAATAAATGGTCGTCCGGAAGCTGACACTCTTCTGTTCCAGAAGACTCTTTTGTGCTATTACAACCACAATCTATGCATCAAATATTTTCTGCAGTTAACCTGGGTCTAAGAGCGTAGGAAGTTAATGTTCTATTATATTTGATATATGTGACTCTCATATGAACTTTTCTTTAAAATAAATCATACGTCTAGGAAGTTACAATTTAATGATGAATGATCGGACAGTGTCCGAGACATGAACATAAATTGTCCTATATTAATAGAAAGTAAATGTTAAAAGATAAACAAAAATAAGAGGGCCATCTTGGCCCCAAGACGCTCACCAGGGTACCATCAGCTTCAATTCAATTTAACCTTGAAAAAAAATCAGAAAAAAATCAAAGTTTCTATAAAGACTAAATAAGAAAACTAGATTCCCATGCTATTTACAAAAACTATACAAAATAATAAGAAAAAAGGGAGATGATATTCTATATAGAGAGTATTATTTTTAATAAAACTAACAAACGCCGTAGGGGTCTCATTTTTCAATGGCTTAAAATCATTTTAGCAAATGTGGTAGAGAAAAATAAGGTGACCATTTGTGCCAAATGAAATTAACTTCAGACAATTGCTTTCAGAGAAGATGGACTTTGAAATTTTCTATATAAAGTATATAATGAAATCTGCAAACCCCGTGGGGCCTCATTTTTAAGGGATCAATTTCATTATAGCAATTATGGTAGAAAACTATGAGGTAACTATTTGTGCCGAAGAAAAATCAAATCTGAATATCGGTTTCAGGGTAGATGATTTTTAATTTATTATTCTAAATAAAATGGTGTTGGTTGCAATGGCAACCAGAATTCTGCATGGATCAAGTTTATTTTAGCAACTTTTGAAAAAATCTACACAAGAATCATTCATGCCAAGTTTCTACCCAGAGGAGAGGTCTTTTAAAGCAAATTGTTGACGACGCAGGACACACGACGACGAGCGGAGGGTGATCAAATAGCTAACCTGAGCACGTTGTGCGCTGGTGAGCTAAAAATCGGTTTACTATTCATACTTTAGAAGTAAAAATGAATGTATCTGTAGAAGTAAATGACGTTGTTTATTCCGAATTATTTACACATTATTGAAAATATTGTTTTTGTAGTTGACAGTGGTTGCTTCAGGTATTTGGGGATGTTTGGCAAAATTAATGTTTGGTGGGGGAAGTCTCTAAATGTACAGAGGAACCTGGTTAGAAATAGCGACCTACCGCAGGCCAGCAGAATACCAAAACAATATATATATTTAAAAAAAAAACATATCTTATTCGTATCTGTACAGTACTTTGTTTCCATGGCCCTTATTTATATGTTTCTGCGAACTGTTACAATGAAGGTATAATTAGTTTTCAGTACCCCTTAACTATTTCCTTATTTTTATTTCAGGTGACGATTAGTGCCAGTGAAGACTGCTTGCTGTTTTCTTGGCCATATGCACACCTTATAGAACATTTGTCAATGAACCCAGTTCTTCATCATAAGTTTAATCAAATTATTGGCAAAGACATTAGCCAGAAGTTATATGAGATTCAGGAACGCTTAATGGCTTGTCCAAATTTTATGGATGGCCTCGGCAACCGACGGTCCTCGATGGTCAACGTTCGTCATAGTATTGTGTCAAGCTCTGAAACCAATCTTCCGAAACTTAATTGTCTCCAAGGTACGTGGATATTACGTCTATTCAGATAAAATGTTCTATTTTGCATCGATAACGAGAGGCATTTCCATACTGAAATAAATCAGTAAAATTTCCATACAAGATAAGAGTTATTAAATGAAGTTGAGTGAAACGGATTCTTTACTCGGTATTTGCTGCAGAAGTTGGTCCCAATGACCGGTCTAAAACACAAACTTTCACCACTGAATTATTTGGATTTGATAAGAGAACAAAAAAAAATGCATTGAATGAATAATTTAATAATTAAATGAAAATCTCGATATATTACCCGGAAAACATTAAGTCTCATTCAAACATGTATAAGAGAGCATTTCATTTGTATTTGGTATTGAGACTTTGCTTTCATTTCATCTACCATGCTTGATTTTCATACAGTCATACCTTTTATCTCCGCCATAAACGTATACTGTTTATGGAGGACTAATGTCCTCAATGTCCATACTTAAGCACATGAGATGTTCTTACTACTTCTACTAATTAAAATACTACTAATACCACATTTATGAAGCACCCTTTTCACAGAAAATCTTCAAAAATCTCCAATGGTTCTTTGACATTCATTTTGATTATCAATTCAGCGTACGCAATAAACAACACACAGAATGAATAATGTAGATGGAACATTTTAAAATCATCATAGTTTAACTAAAGCAAGAATAAGTAGACTATACGATTTGGAAACAGTTCAATATTTGCAAACACATGGTCTTAAAATGATAATAAAGTTATCAAATACATGAAGCTTTGTGCAGGATAAGAGCCGTTATCAACGTCTAATCAACAGAATATGACCCTTTAAGTATCAAAGATTCACATTTATCATGGTTTTAATAGAATCTGTATTCATAACATAATCTTAATGTCCATGTGACAAGAATATAATCTTGACGATGATATAATTTGGATCATCTCGAACAATTAAGTCAGTATTTATATTCCTTAAGAAAACAGAAATGTCAGTTTTCAAACATTTTACACTACAGCGTCAACATCAGTGGGAAAATGTTGATGAACTTTGGCAGCGTGTCAGTTTCAACTACATGTAGTTAGTCAGAAGTGATGGTCCATTGATTCCAAATGGTCAAATGTCAGTCTGTTTACCCGTTAGCGTTAACAGTCCAGAAAATTAATATTAATCAAATTTTGCAATAATTGTTATGGGCAATTGACATTTTGATTTTGACTAATTAACTGTTACTGAACAATACATACTGGAACATCATTAAAACCTCAGTTAAGATCGAAATTGACTTGATTTTTGCCATACGTTCAGGATTTGTTAATTTTCACAAGTTCATTTACTTTCTCCTTTTGCAATCTGGTATTGTGATCATGATGTATAAAAATACAATGAATTTGGTTTACACCTGATTATGTGCTATAAGGCTTCCTATTGTCATGAAGACAAATTTAACAAAGGTGAGCGACATAGGTATATAGTTATCTCTTGTCCTCTATATTTACAAATCAAATTTCAATAAGGATCAGAGGAAAATTCCATACAATATTTATGCATATGTTTATTATTTAATTTCATTTCCGATATTACATTTAAGAAATAAATATCCGTTTTATAACGACCAATTCTACCAAAATATTCATTTTTCGTACTTGCTTTAAAATGCTTCGCAAAAGCTAATTTAAGTTAAATTTACTTACACATTGCTCCAGCTTATTTAAAGATTCATTTACTGTCAAGCTCCACAAAGTCTACAATTAAATGTATATGTTGTTAACTGATTGCTTTCGTTGACTGATATGTTATTTCCTGGCAGACATATTTGCCATCTATCATCTATCTATCTCGTACATTCATATGAAAACATGCAAATGAACAAAAACTGTTTATCTATTGCAAAGGTAACTGAACTGCCTTTAAATTTCACCCTTTCTGTAAGTGACATAAAATCAATGCTTTGCAGATGAGCAAAACTTGTTGCATTTTTGCAGAGACATGTATGCAGATATATCTTTTATTTTATGGATTTTTGTATCGTATTGTGTCGTTGTAATGACTTGACGAAGACAATTTGCGTGAAACCGCTCGGTCAATCACCCCATGAAACTTTACTTCTTAAATGAGCGTCGAGCAAATGTGCTGCACCAGTATGATTGGCCGCGACTCTGTCTCTGGAAAACACAAATGACGGATTGAATGTAAATGTGTTTCCGGATTTACTTTACTGATTTGAACGGAAGGACCTAATATCACATCAAAAATATATACATAACAAAACGGATAAAGCAAAAACAATGTAAACAACTTCCATTTTCTTTTAGAGAAAATGTTAAAAGTAAAATATTTTCGTAGGTGAGCATGTCTAATTTCAATATCGATTCCGCGTTTACAGATTATCCGCGAGCACGCAGCTGCAATTACAGTTCGGGTGATAGATGACTATAGATTATAACAAAGGCATGTGAAATTTAAAAGAGGTGTTCAGTTTTTCCCAACTGATTAGAACTTGCATGTCAGTCTTATCCAGACTTTTCTACAGTTCGCAAATCGTTTGATTAATGCGCAATCAGTCGGCAATTCAAAAACCTAACGCTCCCTTATCGCGTTCAGTTATTCGTCAATTTTCGTGACATGCGTTAAATCACAGACATGGAGACAGTATTTGGACCATTAATTGCATTTCACCCAGGACTGTAATTGGCAATAATCTTTGGCAGCTCGATATTGGCAGCCGGCTATCAGCTTTAAGTCACGAGCTCTTTCATTTCTAAGACATAAGATTATAACAGTCAATATAACACCAAAAAAATGCATTTAAGTAATTGGTAGTCAATGTGAATAATCTGATAAACATTTTAATCAAGCAACAGATTTTATTTGGTGAATATGAATTGCAAGAGCCATATTTTGTCCTTGGGTACTTTCGATATTTTCTCCAGACCTGCAGGCTTGCCAAGTCTGATAAGGTTTCTGCGTAACAATTGACAATTGAATTCAATCGAAAGAGAACGTCTGGGATTTGTTTTACGTTTGACAGCTTCAATTGGGAATCGATACACACCGAAAAAGACGCCAGCAGGAAGCGTTAGGCTGATACATACAAAATTAAGTAAAACAGATTATGAATACCAGGCAGTTGTTATATATAGAATAAAGACAATCCAAGATAATATGTCTCCTATACCAATAATTTGAACAAACGTGACAATATCTAAATCCAAAACTGCATTTTTGAATCTGCATATGGCTATGTACGGAATAACTCATATTAAACATAAAACTGCCATTACAGCAAAATACTGTCATCTCCGTCTGTTGATTCCTTTACAAATGAGCACTGCGTCAATTTGCAGGGATCGACATCAGTGGGCAATTTCACCCAGGACTTAAAATGTTTAGATTTATACCCACATTTATTTGGATAGGGATTTAACATGTTTTCAGAATTAACACTTTCTCTACTTGTATTATTCTAGTAAGATTAAGACTACTCCTAGGGGATTAAATTTAAAATTTGCTAAATGACAGTGTGCATGTCTGAAGAGTCTAAACTTTCTGCCACTGCATCAAGAGCTAGGCCAGAATTAATGTGCGTTTCCCTCTAGGCAATCTCCTTACGGTATCAATCGCAAATTTTAGGAATGAACAAATACTGACATGCTTTGAGTAAAATGTTATAAATTGCCTGATTACCTATTCAGTGAGAATAAGGATATACATGATTTAAGTCCAAAATCTTGGTATCTGACGTATGGTAAATAACATAAAGCAGCTTGTTCACATATAGTCATTGACTAAAAATTTGATTCTAACTATATGTGTGTATTGCGTCTATCAATACCCATCAACAGACACAATGTCACCCAATGCATCCATCCGTGATCGTAAAAAGGTGGTTTCCCCATCACAGGCAATACTATATTTTAGACTAATATAATATATGTTAATTACTTTTCCCACGTGCGCTCACTTCATATAATGAAATAATTAAGAAATCGCTACCGTGAACTAGTGAAGACGCCATGTTGCGGAACGTGTCAATCTGGGAAGACTTCACCAACATTTACGAGGGAGAGTAATTTTTTGTTCTTTTTAAATTTCAACCGGTCATCTGTGAACGAGCTGCTTTAGCTGTCATATATGTTTAGGCAGTTACATGAAATATGTATAAGTATGGTATTCGTGTATTATAACAAAACAAATATAACTAAATATAGATATACATTGTACAGAGAAAAAGGGGGAGAGAGACAAAGAGTCAACGGCGATGTAATGTAATTCTTTGCAATATTTATGATTAACTTCTACCTTGTTATTCATTTTTTTCTTTGTAGTTGTGTCATTTTTTTGATTTTTTCCAGTCGCCAAAATTTAGGGTGCACAAATGTTATACACAATCGGAAACGTTTCATTTTTCTATCATTCAGGTCATTTTACATGTAATTTCAGGTTGTATGGTGAACAGTGAGCATCCAAACAACGTGTCGTCCAATGAAACATACGAGACTAGTGTCTGAGGATGACATTTCTGGTCAAATTGTGGCTCGTAAATGAAGATACGTAACTCCTGAACTCTTAAACCGGTTTGATTGTCTTATTCATCGAATTTTTTTATGTTGTTCTGAAAGGGCTGTGATGAAGATAAACATATTGATCGTAATGGAATACTTTAAGAGAATACTGATTTGCAGATTAAACGTTTAACAGTCGACATCTCACTTTTGCAAAAGAGCGAATATTCTAAAAGGAGTGCAGTTAAAAAAAAAAAAAAAAAAAAAAAAAAAAAAAAAAACAGTATCAAATTTTAATGGAGTGAGTGTATGCATCGTTGGTTTTTACAGAAAATATCAAGTCATTTTGATACCATAAACACGATTTAAAATGATACATACTTTAAGGAAACAAATTCACGCAAGATGTCGAAGCCGTCCATCAAATGAATTAAAACCAGAATGTTATCAAAAGTTCATCAATTTACCTAAATCGTCCGGATTTCTTTTTTCTTTCTTTATTTTTTTCAGAATCAAAATTGAATGTCAAATACAATTTAATCATCAGTATTAATTTGTTTTGCCAAAATATTCTTGCCAAACCTTTCTGTACATTGTTTTCGGGAATCAAAGCGGGTTGCATGTTGTTGAACATTTATTAATTTAATAAATAGTTTATTATTTATACATTATTCTATTAACCAAACGAAACAATGTAATTCTGCTGTAACTTGAGTCTATTCTGAATTTTAGGTTCATTAAAATTTTAACACAAATTTTATTAACATTCTGTAGAAATAGCGACCTTGTATTAAGTTCCGCAATTATTGTTTCCTGGTACAGAAAACTGTTTCGGATATTGAGTTAACAGTACTGGGCAGACTATTAAATCAGATATTACTTTCTTTTTAAGAAAACGATTGCAGTCACAAAGTTTCTGGAATGTGAATAGTTAATATAGAACAAGGCCAGTGTAGAAATATATAATGTAAGATCAGTATCTAGCAAAATAGTTCCTGCTTTTGGTTTTAAAACTTGACTTGCTTCCGTTTTTTTCTATGTTTTTTATTTTCTATATGGTTTAACTTTTTTAACAAGAAGCACTGGTGGAGAAAATGCCCCTTAAATGATTTGAATGAAAATAAAAATGCCAACAAATAACATTTTTTCTTTAATAAATGACAAACTTAAAAAAAAATATAAAATGGACGGACAGCACTTGGCCGTATAATTTGCAATGTGTTTCATGTCTTAGTTTCGTGGATATTCAGTTAAGGTTTCAATGTTTACCGGTTTTAAATAGCATGGTCTAGCAACGTTATGCCTGTTTGCATTTTCCTCCAGCATTCAGTGCCTCCTGTGGTATTAAAAAGTAAAATAACATAAGTAGGTTGGCAAAAACATGTTGAAGACACATTAAGTCGCTTAAAAATAATGTTATGTACTCAATGTCCCCTTAAACATACCAGAAATGTACTATAATGATAATATTTTGTATGATTCGTTATGTTTCGTTTTACATCAGAATTATTATGTTGTCTGAGACAATCAGAAGTAGTCCTGAAGTTCTAGGACCCATTTTTCATTTTTTCTTTTTCTTCCATATAAGATCATGTAAATACGACTCATACTTTTTTCTGAAATGAAATGTTGCAACGAAGTTGACTTATTTTCAATGTATTATTATCAAATGGAAACTTGCATTTTTCTCAGTCTACCAGTAGATAGGTTCGTTCTTACCTGTAAATTAAAATATATTAATTGTTTTCTAGTTTAAAAATAATAAACGATCGTAAGAGGAAAGAAGCGTTTTCTAAATAATGCATGTCGATACGATGGTATACCTTTGACCTTTGCTGTAAATGAGTTTTGGATTCCACTTAATTATACATTATTGTCAACGATGCAAAAAAATGTAAACGAATGTTATGGTAGTTAAATCCTTAAAATCAAGAAGGCTACCTTTAATGAGGAAGACTTTATATTTGTGAAGGTTTATCATCTTAACTTATGGTCGAAAAAGGTCCCATCAATTTATCTCAAATTTGGTAGTTTGAGTAAAACCAGTTATACCGTGTAATTCATGAAGTCAGAACTACAAAACCCATGTCTTAAATCATTATTACATTAACTGTCTGATATTTAGGAATATATTGTTTCATTTCCTTCATGAGTATTAGTATAAAAGCTATGATATGTATGAGTACAGTTTATACATGTATTAAAACGCTATATAATTAAACAATCTATAAGTACTAAAGCTGAACTCAATAATACCAACACAATAAAATATATAATTTTATACACTATAAACAATTTGCCTGAGACTAACCAGATATTTACCTTGGTGAAACAGTAAGGTGTTGTGTTAGTTACAAGCATGCAATTAACCTCTTGTACGGCAGATGTTTGGTAAGAACCTATAGTGCTTTATTTTTAAGAAGCCAACGAAATGACACGTCATTAAATGTTTTAAAACGTAAAGTGAATCTCGTTTTAATGAGTTCAGTTTTAGTAAGGAAGAGTATGCATATTTCATTGATATTTATGGAATTTATCTTATATCTATGTAACAACTATAATGTACGTAGTTCCTCACACCTAATATTCAATATTACTCTTCGCACATGTTTGGAAATATTCACATGTACCGCATGTTTCTGGGTGCCTTACTTCCAACTGTCTGTTTTCAATCGACACTTTTTTCCTTAAACAATAAATCGTTATATATCATAAAGCTGTTGTTTCTTTGTCTCATTTCAACATTTATCAATTGATGCATTTCAGATAAAACAGTCCTGCACCTGTTCCGGTGCTAGTATTTATGACTTGAAATTACAACATCAAAAAATAATGGACGCCTGCAATATACGAGGGCGAGTCAATAAATAACCAGCCTAACCTATTTCGGGTTGAGATCTACCTACTCTTTTTCAATATAATTTCCCTCCATGGCTATGCACTTGGACCAACGGTGTTCAAGTGCCATCAGCCCAGAAGTGAAGAAGTCAGGGTCCTTTCCATGGAACCACTCCTCAACTGCCGCCATGACTTCTTCGTCAGACCAGAAATGACATCCACGTATATCCTTTTTCAAATTTGGAAAAAGGAAGAGGTCGCTAGGAGCCAGGTCTGGTGAGTAAGCAGGGTGCGGTATTAATTCATACCCATTTCGCTCCACAGCATCCATTGCAACTTTACAAGTGTGGATTCTTGCATTGTCCTATTGCAGCAAAACACCTTTGGAGAGTTTACCACGGCGTTTCTCGCGGATGGCGTTCCTCAGCTGGTCTAGCAAGTTTGCATAGTATGTTCCGGTTATTGTACTTCTCTTGGGTAAAATGTCCAACAAAATAACGCCCTTTGTGTCCCAAAATACTGTGGCCATCACTTTGCCAGCAGATGGTTGAGTCTTGAACTTATTTGGCCTTGGGGATCCCGGCCCTACCCACTGACGACTCTGTGCTTTATTTTCTGGTTCATAATAATGCACCCAAGTCTCATCCACAGTAACTAGACGTAAATGGAATTCATCTTTTGACCTCAAACGCTTCAACAACTCACTTCATACTGATGCTCTCGTTGCTATTTGTTCATTGCTAAGGGATTTTGGGACCCAGCGGGCTGTAAGCTTGCGCATCCCTAAACAATCATGCAAGATTGTTGAAACGGTACCATGTGAAATGCCTAATGCCTGTGCTATTTCTTCAACCTGACTTCGCCTATCTGAGTATACCAGTTCTCTAACTTTACTTCACATTTCTTCGTCGGTGGCATCAACTGGGCGTCCATACCTGGCTTCATCCTAAAGACGTTCTACCGCGTATAAACTCCCCAACCCAGAATTTAACTCGAGAATAAGATGGTGCAGAAGACCCATACACATCAACTAACTCAGCATGTATGTCCTTACCAGTTTTACCTTTTAAATGCAAGTACCGAATTACAGCACGGTACTCCACTTTTGATGAAAAGCTTGCTTTTACATCACTAGCTATGTTTGACATTCAATATCTGACAAACAAATGACCGTATACATGTGTAGTTTTGTACACAGGTATAGTACATGTATTGAAACAATGCGTGAAAATCGTGGATGTCTCGGTTGATCGGAGATGTCATAGGCTGGTTATTTATTGACTCGCCCTCGTACATTTTGGGAACTTGGGAACATTATCATTGTAAAAATTAATTAAAATATTCTATACTTAAAAACGCGGTTTATACGATATACGAGTATGTCAGCTTGGATGAATGGTCGACAAAGTATCTGATTAAGAAGAAATACTTCGAACTACGAAACCATTGGAATGGATTGAGACTGGTCATAAATGATTTACTATAAAGTCAGGTGGTATAAACTTGAATCTGGATGCTGAGGTTAACCTTACATTTCTGATACGCTGTGTTTCTTATTCACTTGAAAACATGAGTTAATGTATAAGCAAACACTCAAAAGCTAAATGCAGCAATTGTTTCTGTTCTGACAGTGTATTCAACCATATTATTGTAATTTTGAGGCATTCGTATACCCAATAAGACCTTAACAATGGTGGTTACACGTTCAAACAGATGTATTTCAACCTCAGAAATGTTATTTTCTTGATATTTTCTAAACTACGCTAACAGGCAAGATTAAGATATAGACAGAAAAAAGTATTTCCATGTTCTATCTATAAGAATATCGGTAGTTTTTTCTTCTTCTACAGGCAAGTCAGTTGTTGATCGGTTCTTTCGATTTTATGCTTGTCTCCTCTGAAACACAATTCTATTAGACAATCAACAGTCTCCATCTAATAAACCAAGCGTAGACCTAATTAGAAATGATTCAATAACACACACTTAGACCGGGCACCACCACTTCATCTTTGACCCAGACGAGAAATAGCCGGTTGTCGCGTCAGCGAGCGATATACATCATCTTCTGTACAGGCGGCCTAAGCATCCAACGTAGTTTCTGTTGTATAACAAAATCAATGGTATTGAACAGATTTTAACAGAGCAAAATAATACTCCTTAGTTTTGCTCAGAATTTTCGCATTTAAAGGACTGTTGAAGTAAATCGTAATCTACGCGGCGCTTATCTCTGAAGCCTCTAATTCATGCTTTTAACAAATGGAGGCTTGGTTTGTATCGTGCCTTTTAAATTTAGAATTTCTTGAACATTTGTGTAAAAACTAATATAAGAAAATCAGGTACAAAATATTAATATCAAAATATAAACACACCCAAGTCAATAAGGAGATTGATTTTAGTACCATTGGGTTCTCCTATAAGAGAAGCATCTGTTAAGTTTCATGCATGTACAGTTTGGACTATTTTGTAAACTGTAAGTGATTAATAGTACGTAAAAGTAAATGTAACACACAAGGAAAGTATCGCAGCCATAAATCCTCCAAGACATATGATGCATAATATTTATTTTAATAATAGAATGAATGGGTATTAATTCAAATATAAAACAGTGTTAAATAACATTTGGTAATCGAAAAAAGCATTTACTCTCAGTGAATTAAGATCACGCCAAAAAGTTCTCTGTTTTATGTTTGGTTTAACGTCCCACCGACAATGACATCGTTCATTTGGAGACCATGCCTAGTACACTTGAGACTGGTATAATGCTGTCACAATGCAGTATCATCCCGTAGACATATGGCATGATACCACACCCAGTCATACCCACACCCAGACATAACCCAAACTGTCCTGGAATTACCATTAAATATATGCTGAGCGCCAAGGGATGTATACGTACCATCTTTCACGACATTGGAATGTCGTGGTCGGGGTACGAGCCCTTTACCAACCACTCCCGAGACGGGCTCACTAACCACTCGGAGACCGGGACGATTTCATGGGGCTTTTAAGCGATTCCAACACTCGTTGCATGTTTATAATAAACTGTATAGAATGTGTATGTGTTAAACTACTGGAAAGCAAGTCAGTGAAACACGGTAGGGCATAGCATAAAATAGTTCATTCCAGTGTATTTTAATTAAACCGTCCGTCGTCCATTTTTACTCCGGGATAATGTCAATTTATATCCTTAAACTGGTAAGTTATTGTCATAATAGGATCGCTGCCGTCGTTGATTATATACCATCTATTTAAACTAAAACGTATATAATGTAACATTTGTGCAGTTGATATTATTAATTTCGATTTTGTGTCAATGTAATCAATTCTACAGAGCAAAGGATGGGGTCTGCAGTTTTCGTATCATTTTCAGTATAAACCTATACTCCAGAAGTTTTGGCAGCTGGTATTGGCGACTACGACAATGGAATATTGGATCAGTCTCAACACTAAACAATCATCGCTTTCCAGATTAGACGATGCATATCGATCTGTTTATTTATTTCTCATCATAAAAACACGATATGCAGTATCTAACACCGAGATGGGACTGTTTAACTCAATCATCGTCAAAGTATGCTTTGGTCTTTGCGACAGTAAGGCTTCAGACCATCGGTAGTATAATATAGAGCTAAAGAAAAATATTGATACGATGGACTGAAAGGCAGTTCATCAGCAAAAAGTGTTTCGTATTCATGAACTATATGAGGTGTTTGTACCTAAAATGAGTCTACGGGCAACAGAACGTCCATCTAATTTTAATCACAAATAGCTTCCACAGTGCATGTTATTCAAGGATTCTTTGCAATTTTATCTCCTTTTATTTTAGATATTTGGAAAATATATGTGATAAAAAAGTTGAACACGTTTGTTATACAGTTTCTTCATTCAGCTAAAATATAAAATACGGGTGATTTCGTTGACCTTTTTACTTCTTTAAATATTGAAATAATATTTCGAAAGCGTTAACCTAAATATATGTATAAAACATTATGAACAACACACACAAAAAAAAAACTAATGAAAACGGAGTTTTTAATCTTCACGTCTCATAGATTATGAGTTGTTGCTGAGTTAGAATCCACACTTGACGTGTCAGTATGACATGGATGTCTCAGTATGCAATAAAATATCTCGGTCGATGAACCATATTTCAATCAAAAACATGCACAGGGGAAAATAACCTACATGTCAAATATCTGCTCAATATCTCCAGTCAAGCAGAGGAACCTAAAGAAATTCTGAATGATTCAGATTTCTTTTCAGTTCTTAACTCCATCAAAGATTGACTATTGTGAGCGAAATTTAAACTTGAATTGTAGCAAATTCTTCTACGCCAACACCCCAAACCGTAGCTCAATTGTATAGAAAGAAGGCAATGTATGATGGGTATGTATATACATATGTATCCGTTAAATGGTAGTCCGGAAATAACATGTTGCCTGACAATTGTGCGTAGGATCAGATATTGACATGAATTTAACCTTAGTACAAGTATTTGATGTAGGTTAATAAAATCAGTTGTTTGATCTTGCATCCATTTGTTAAGCTTAACATTCGAACATTTAAAATATTATATGGTCATTGACATTAAAGTGGTATTGCTTGGGGATGCCAATGACAAAGTCAAAATCAATTTATTTTCTATTAAGCGTTTTATGCCTTACCAGTATACAGCGTTTCCGTCGATTGGGAACTTACATACCGCTGTTTCCATACCGTAGACTATGTTCAGTCCCCTGAAATATCTTAACACCTCCTTAGAGGAAAGTACGTCAGTAACATTGAAGCTTGAGGCATACACTTAACAACTCGGCTACCAATTCATTTTAATACTGTTATGAAATGTAAGAAAGTGAAAATGCGCAAATTAGTTCAGGAAGTTAAACAAACAGGGAAGTTAATTTTCATTTCCTTTTTCATTTGTTTCTAGTATTTATTTAAAGACAAAATGTTAAGTTAAAATGTAATTGTAGAAGTAACATATTTGGAAATGCAAATTAAATCGTGGTTTTCTATTGAATTAGTCTTCTAGAAAATAGCCTGCTACGGACGATCGGCAAAGTTAATAATTCGGTTTATCCTTTTTTAAAAGTGTGTTTGGTATGAATTTCTTAAATCTAGTGATTTTGATTAGGGAAACGATCTTTTAAAGAAGAAATATATATCCAAACTACCTGTTTATCAAACGGCGATAAGTAGGTTCACATTAAACCAGTTGACTCTTCATATAATTACTTTACATTCCTTGTGAAATATGTTAGATTGTTTAGGCATGTCAAATACATGAAATGTAAAAGTCGTAAAGTTGTAATGAATCTAAAAGTTCTTTTCACCAATTTATATATAGGTTATGAGATGTTTACAGTATGTGCTTTTTTATTTCAAATTTTGATTACTAATTTCCTTAATTTGGGTTACCAAATTATCCTAACCTGCGTCAAATTGCTCTTCTGCTAATTGTTGATTTGACTTGCTTACCCCTTTTTACTAAACAGTTCTGAAAAGTTCGAAAAACAAGTTGTTAGAAAAAATGCATCCCTCTTACGTAATATATTTGGTGGTTTTCTTTTGCTGTTTTAGTACATAATTTATATTACATGTTTTCGAATACTTTTTGGCAAATTTGCTAATGAGTGCCTTTATCCAGTTTCGTCTAATTCTGAATCGTGATTTACGAGATGAATGTGGAATAAAGATTATGATGAAATTTACAATGCCAAAAAAAGTCAATCTTGGAAGCTAAATGAACTTGATTTTTCATTTCAATTAGGGTGGGAAATATATCTAAACACATGCCTTACTACTCCATAAAAGTGGATTGTAATATATCGATTACCTTTTGAGAATTCATTGTAACAAACATCCAGTAAGGTAAATAATGTTATTTGTAGCAGTGATGACATGCCTCAAATGCTTTATAAATATCCACGTGGATATATAGAAAACTTAATAATCAAGTAACAGTTACAGACAATAGACCAACAAGCATTGTTAAACAGTGAGAAATATCTGATTCTAATCTTGCATGGGATGTGAGACAAATGCCCAAAGATATGCTAACAAATTCGATTTACTAGGGTCTATTTGTGTCTGTTGTAAAACTGTCTATTCTTATAGGCATATTGTTATGTACTCTTACGGCATTTCTCATCAAAGAAGCGTCCAATAATCTATATATAGATATTATAACTCGAAATAGTTCTTTTCTGAAAGGCATGGTCCTTTTACTTCAACAAAGATACTATTGAGAAAAAATACTTCCGAATACAGTATGAGACTTTGATTTAAATGGTCCTGTTACGCGCTTATTAAGAAATAACAAATACAAAACACATACACACAGACAAAGAGTACTTCACGGTTTCCAAAATGTGTATAACTGTTTTCATACATAATCAGTTTAATCAGTTATGTAACGGTTATGTTTGGAACGCCATGACTGTCTAATGATGTGCACCTGTCTTTATGTTTGGTACATATGCCTTTATGTGCAGTGGTTAACACATTATATGCAGTGGTAAAATCGTTATGTTCAGTAGATATGTAATTATTATATGAACATAACGATTTTA
>JAIFHC010000743.1:0-50000 GCA_021229015.1 Solen grandis | reverse complement strand
AAAAATAGTTATAAAACAAATACTTAGTTAATGACCATCTGTAAACGAGCTGCTTTAAGAAAGGTTTGTACAAAGCTAGAACTTTTCTCAGTTGATTGCCAGGCTTGCCTTATATGCAGCAAACATATTGTAAAAGAAGGAGACTTCAATAATCTGTTTTTTTTTATTTGTACGTCTGACTGCATATTGTGTCATGTGCATTTAAAAATTATTGCATGATCTCATTGGTTAGTGAACAAGCTTTAATAATTGTATCGTTTCCTCTTTTTCGATATATATATATTTCCTTGTTTCTCGTTTTCGAATGTAAGGCTCTTGCTCTCCAAAATATAGTTTCTTGTTCATACAAAATATTTTCTCGTTCAAAAAAAAAAAAAAAAAAAAAAGCTCTCCTTCCCTCAATATAGCCCCTTGTTCCTTCAAAACAATGACCCGTGCCCACAAAATCATTCCTGTCTCGAATTCCACCATCAATACTTATAGCGTTATATTTAAATTCTTAAACTAGGTAGATAAACATTCCATTATTACTATTTTATGAAATATTCAAGTACATGACTAAGCCGAAGTGAATGCCTTAATTACAAACAATTATTGTTAAGAAATGAAATATTAGGGTAATTTTATCATAGAAACAAGACTAATGAAATTCTCCATTAAGTATTTAAGTATTACTTAGCACTAAGTATAACGGTTGGAATTCGAACCTGGTTCCAAAAAGGATCCGCCAAAATGTTTTACCACATTATCACGATAATGTGATGTTTAAAGAAGAGTTACAAATGTCAGATTTATCTCACCATATGTCTACTATAGCTTCGCACCTTTGGGCTTTCTTGGCGATGCGCCAAAACTTGTTTATTATAGCAACGCCATTTTTGTTGGGGCACTTAATTTCTCGACACTTCGGTAAACGCGTCTGAACCCTAGCGACACTTCTTCATACAGTGTTTTAATTTCAACAATATTGAAAGGGATAAAAAATTCAAATCACTGTCCCATATACGAAAGAGTGTAACACATTTAGAGGATTAAAATACTAATACAACTATCATGCGAATAATGTAACGAAAGGAGAAAAGTGAGCAAATCTGTTGTAGAAAATATTTAGCGTGAAGCGGACAAATAAACGATTACCTATTAAATAACTAAATAAATTGCTGGTTTAAATTTCAGATTATTTACTAGTATATCGACCGGCGTGGTTTTTGCGGAGGGATACAGAAGGAAATTCACCTTATTAATTTTCTACAAACACTTACGCCAAGGAAGCAGAGCGCTCGAGGGGGAACAACTTTTTCTAATTGACGAAATTTGAGGCTGATACATAATATATATTGGAAAACATGGGGTCATTTGCGGGTCACATTGATGAAGGCATAGTGTTTATTATCCTTGGAGTGTGGTGGATATATAAAATGTTTCAAGCCTACATAGAGGTATCTATCTATCTATCTATCTATCTATCTATCTATCTATCTATCTATCTATCTATCTATCTGTCTGTCTGTCTGTCTGTCTGCTGCCTGCCTGCCTGTCTGTCGGTCGATCGAACTGTCCGTCCGTCGATCGATCGATCGATCGATCTATTTTCCGTCTGTCTGTCTAGCTATCTGTCCGTCCGTCCGTCCGTCTGTCTCTATCAATCCATCCACCCCTTACCGCGTGGGTTCGAATCCCGGTAGGGTCATTCGGATTTTCATGTGAGGAAGTCTTCCAGCTGGCTTGCGGTAGGTCGGTAATTCTAACCGGATGCCGCTGTGCATTCAGGGTCTTCCTCCACCTGTTATTAGCTGGAATTCGCTATATGACTGAAATACTGTCGAACGACGGTAAACTCAAATAGTCAAGTCATAGTCAAGCCATTCATCTGAAGGACTGTATTAGATATGATGTTTTACTTGAAGCTGGATTCTTATATATTACCTCCCGATTGTGGATAGCGTCACAAATAGGCTAGATTTACGATCAAATGCTTTGAATCTGGCAGTTGTGGGTTCAAATCCCACTATTGTCAGTTTCCATTCATTTTATTTTTCTCTTTGACCATTACAATCTGTATCACTCGGATCAGATTTAGAAAGAAAAGTGTTTTATTTCATTTTCATAATTTGTATAGGTATTTACTGGATAAGTTTGGTAATAAATTTGGTACCTGATATATTTAAAGTCTCAAAAATTCAAACCACCGGATAAAAGTTCTTCAAATTTCGCTTGTTCAAACAAATACTTATTAGAAAATACATGTATTTATAAATTTTGAAATATTTCTCTTAAGGAAGTATATTTAAACGATAATTTAGATTAGGCACCCTCAGCAGAAAAATGGGGAAAAACAGCAGCAACAACCACCAAAAAAAAAAAAAAAAAAAAAAAAAAATGGGGTCGAGTTTTGTAATTTAATTTTTTTATGACCTCACATGTGTAGAATACCGCTAGCATCATTTTTTGTTTATTATCCAGTTGGGAAAACTATTACGTTCGAAAGACAGTCGTATTTGGTGTTAATGACGTTATATTTCTTCCACTCCCTGACGGCGAATTTTACATTATTGTATGAAGCTCTTATCATGTAGTCCTTTGCTTATGTAGTAAAGTCACGATTTATTTTGTTTACCCAGTGATATGTTTATTTCATTGTTGAAAGTACAAATGTATAACAAATTATACACACAAGAGTCATTTTTAATATTTTCAAGTTTTGTAACATTTGTAATATATTGATGGATTTTAATGAAACTTATATTGATACGTGTTATTACATGTGGCAAATGAATAAACTTGTAAAATAGTTATTGCCCTTAAATCTTGGATATATCTTTATTGTATGGAATTATATTTTGACCAATGGGATTGCAGTATGTTTCAAAATTTTCGATCGGTTTAACTCGTTAAACCACTTGGTTTAATGGGTAACCTAGTATATACGACCAATCTTTGTGCGCATGCGTGCAGAATTGGACTTGCATAGTAACGTCAAAACATAATTCTATACATTAAGTGGGTTAATGTTTGTTATCGAGGGTTTAACAAATTAAACCGCTCAAGCTCGGCGCACAAACGAGAGTGAATCAATAACCTCGGCCTTCGCGAAAAAAAAATACTTGTTCAAAAATGATACATAAATGTCTCTCTATTTTTCAGTGTGGCAAGGACATAGAGAAGTACAGGTCACATCTGTCATATTACACAGTATGGCGAGATCGAAAACTACCACTGGAGCTGATTTTGAAGATACTTTTTCCAGCTGTCGGTAAGATGTCAATATTTCATCCCCACATTTTCTTATAGTTTTTCTCCCTTCATTTCATTATCAAATTACAAGGATGAGTCATTTTTGTGTACCCAAATGTAGCTATTTATATTTATAATTTTTGACGATTTTTCCTGACCTACGATTTTTTTTTTCCTTTTTGGAACACTTCGGCAGTAACAGTGGAATGCCATGTAGATGCGATTGGTAGCAAAATGAATACTTGTAAAATATATCCCAGTATTATTTCGCTTTGTATTTACAGGGTTGATGGCCGAACTGATTGAAGGTAACTTCAGCTTTGTCAACGATGATGGAAAGTTTTACAATCTCACTAATATCCAACATTCGACCATATACACTCTGTTCTTGCTGCACGGTGTCATAGATTTGATGTGTTTCTACAAGCTGCCGGTTGTCAAGGAAATGAAATATTTCTCTTTAATCATCGCCTTGTCTTGGTAGGTGACTCAAGGGAGTTATACCAGTGCCATTTTTTGCGACTTTGGTATGTCGCGGCCAGAGATCGAACCCACGACCTCTCGCTCCCAAGGCAGACGCTCTAACCACTTGGACATCGTGCTTTAACTAGAATATCATAATATTTTGATTCTTGTGTTAATTTAACTAAGTAAATAAACGCTGTTTTCAGGGACCACCAGTGACTGAATGGTTAAATTCTGAGTTTAAAGTATCATCAAATTAAACACCAGTGGTAATATTTATTGTTAAATTGTATAATTAAGCATTCCTTTTTACCTCGATAGGGAACTAGGTTTTACCAGTACTGGGAAGGTTGTCAAGGTGCTTATCTCTAGCGGGGGACGATCTCACAGCCTACAATGTTTTCAGGGACCATCAGTGGTTGAATTGTTGGTTTTTGCATGAAACACAAAAGATATTTACAACAGTTAAAAAGAGAAACTCTATATTTTCTGCGTAACACATAAATGCTCACGTACAGACCTGCCACTATTTCAAGGACATTGGTTAAAAAGTACAGCCGTTGCTAGATATATATATCATGTTTACATGCTGTTTTGTTATTTTGGTATGTTTCATTTGACATATATAATGCTTTAATGGCGGCAGTTATGTCTATTCGAAGCCACTGGTGGATAGAAAACTATTTCTAGTATCCTTTATGAAATAGGAAAGGTCATTTTCAAAGGTTGGCAATTAAGGCAAGTTTAAAGAATGTTTTATAGCTTTCTATAATCAACATCTTATTTATCAATATAACAACAACTACCCATAACAAATGTCATATGGTTACAATATATTTTGGTTGTTAAGTAATATACTACACTGTATATAGATTCGACCTTCGTCCGATGAGCATTGCGTCGCATACTTTATTATTTAGTTTAAACATAATTATTTTATTCACGAAAAGTACATAGTAATGTCAACATATAAAAAGTTATTAGGATCAGGTTGAAAGCATATGCTAGGCTTACTGAAACCTTTCCCCTGAATTTGGAATTTACAACATAAAAGACAAATTGCTTTAGTATAAAAGTACTCCAAACCAAAAATGATTGATTCTCCCCTATTGTGAGTTATCGGTACTGTGACATTATCCCCCTCCATTTTAGAATACGTCCCTGAATTCTAGGAGTTACAGGGTAAATATAACCACGTGCAGGTGTCTTAGACATACCTAGCACCGATGCCACAGCCCCACGTTGGGCGCCAAATGTCACAGGGTGAGAAAAATATGCAGCCTGACCGGGACTCGAACCCAGGGCCTTTCGCTTACAGGGCGAATGCTCTACCGACTGAGCTACCCGGCCGCTTACACACCTTTCTACCCTATTGTGTGTAATCGGCACTGTGACAATAAAAAAAGTAGGAAAAAGGTTTTGTTTTATCAGTGGAAAATGTTTACAGCAATATAAGCTATAAGAATGTGAACAGAAATTTGTAGTACATATTTGGCAAGAGGACCTAATAATCAGAATTTAACCAAAACGAGCCGTATTCTCAATGAATTTGTAAACTTCACAAAAAAAAAAAAAAAGTGCTTGTTTTGATCTGTGGATAAGAATTCGGAGCCATACAACAATAATTCAGAAGGAATTTGAATATCAGGGGCATTATTTCGAATAGAGCACAACAACTTGTTTCGAAGGGTAATATAAGTTGGACAATGAAGGAAAAAATGAGTAACGGTTTTTTCACTCCAACAATTGCACAAATTGGCAAATTGGCAGACAGGTGACAATTTAAAGAACTACAAGTCCAAACATACGAAAGCCTATTAGGATCATAAAAAAATCTCTTAATTAAGTCGCAATAATGCGAGATAAAGGCCTTTTCATGCATATTAATTCGAATTGACGCAGAGATACGCAAACACATGTTTTTTATATTTGTTATTGAAATGCATATTTTACAGGTATGGAATCGCATTTTATTACCACAGTGAACCCGGCATGAACAAGCCACCTCTTGAAGACACCATTCACAGGTAAAATAACCTCATTATTATTAGCCTTTGCCTACAAAATAGACCATTTCATTCTAAAATGAGACGTAAACCCACGTAAATCAGCAAGCTCTACCCGAACACATTATCTACATGCTGATGTATTATTCCACACATTGTTCAGTGGGAAATAAACATACATTTTAGATTTTTCCCCAGTCACTGATTGGTCAATTTAAATCAGCTAATTATATCGGGGGATTGAGATATACTCTTTTCATTTTTTCATGTGCTAGACATATGACATATATATGTATATATTTCTGTGCTTTGAAGAATGACCTGCAAATGCACATTTTCTTCTAAAAATATGTAATGCAACACCGCCAAAGTCATGGGGTGCGATGCTCATACAAAGATTTTTAATAAGTTGCGACACGGTTTTCACTGGATTTCTATGCAAATTAAGTTTCGAGGCAGAGGAAGAAAATATGGTAAATAAATATGGCCGACAAGGAATTTGATATTTTTGATTTGGAATAGATATTTTTTAATTGCTCATTAAATTCGGAAAATTAAAATGTTTGTCTCTCCTGATTGTAATTGTAAAAAAATAAGGTTCATGAGCCAGTTAAATGCATAGATCGTCTGCTTAATCTAGAAGATAAATGTTGTCTACGTCAGACGCCATCTATATATATATATATGTAAAAAAAATAAATAAAAAAAATGGTTGCATAAAATACGAGGAAAGCGGAAGGCTGTGTCGAGCTCCATACCACGCATCAGTAAGACGAATTCCTGGACTAGTCATTGGTGCTGACATAGTTTAAACTTAACTCTTCTTTCATGTCGGATATGATACAGGTCTCTTATAATTTTTACTAACCCCCTGTAGGTCGCTCCTTTGCTGTACCAGTACTTTGCGCTTGGGAAAGTCTTGGAAAAAAATCTGTTTCGCCCTATTCGCATTGCAAAAAAATGAGCACGACGATCTCCACTCTTTATTTTGTTTGTTTGTTGGGTTTAACGTCCCTCCAAACGTATTAGATCATTCTAAGTCACATTATCCCGACATCTGGCCAACCAGTCCTGGAACTACCCTTATATTCTGAGCACCAAGAAAGGGAGCTATATCAGTACCATTTTTTACGACTTGGTATGTCGCGGCCGGGGATGGAACTCACGACCTCCCGGTTCAGCCAAAGTGGACCACTCGGCCACAGTAAGCGATTAAACCTCATTTATTCTACACCTATTAAACAGAAAACAAGATTACTCGCAATTCTTTTCGCGGGAACGTGTGTTGTAGTTGTTGATATATTCAAAGTTACTTGTATTACCTGACAAAATACACATGTTCAACCAGGTACAATCAATATCGGGTCAACCCAACGCCATGGATTTTAAAAAATGCAAAAGAAAATTGACAGTCGTTTAAGTTAATCCTGTCATACCTTTGTAATAACTATTTGTCGATGTCAAACAAAAGAGGAAATATTTGTGTTTCAGACTGCCTATTTCAACGATGCTCGTCGCGTCGGCCGCCGCCCTGGCCGAGGTCTACAACAGACGGTCGATCTTGCCACAGATGTTCAGATGTCTATGTATCTTGACACTTGGCACGTGGTTCACGTACATCTCATTCGTCCTCTTTAATCCCAGTCCATTTCCAGGTACAGTTGAATATGTATTAGCGGCCACCTGTACGTAGCGGCCAATCTGTATTAGCGGTCACCTGTACTAAGTGGTCAATCTGTATTAGCGGTCACCTGTACTAAGCGGCCAACCTGTATTTAGCGGTCACCTGTATTAAGCGGCCAATATATATTATCGGTCACCTGTACTAAGCGGCCAACCTGTATTTAGTGGTCACCTGTACTAAGCGGTCAATCTGTATTTAGCGGTCACCTGTACTAAGCGGTCAATCTGTATTAGCGGTCACCTGTACTAAGCGGTCAACCTGTATTATCGGTCACCTGTACTAAGCGATCAACCTGTATTAGCGGTCATCTGTACTAAGTGGTCAATCTGTATAAGCGGTCACCTGTACTAAGCGGTCAACCTATTTTAAGCGGTCATATTTAATATTACTAAACTGTAGCGTTTTGGTATATATTTAAACTTCATTTAGCGGTCACCTCTGTTAAGCGGTCATTTTCTTTTGTTCCATTGACTGACCGCTTAAGACAGGTTTGCCTGTATACTTATATAGGACTTGTCATTGGGCCCATGGCCACGTGGTCAGAGCGCCCGACCCTGAAGCGGAAGGCCGTAGGTTCGATCTCCGTGCTTGACAAATATCACAGCTACAGCTTCATTGTCTTTTGGTCTGCTTACACGTGTATTTACATGACGGTTTGGATCGATGTCTAGATAGATTAACAAGGTCGCATATCGTAGTGAAAACTAAGTCCCGACATGATTTAAAATCTGAAGTTTGGTCGTTGAAACCAGTCAAACAAATTCTACCTATTACAGCTACCCTTTTTTCACATTTCTTGCCATTCATGTATAATCAAGTGTAAAAGAATGTCTTTACAATAAGGCAATTATTCAAAGTAATTTTAAAGCGATCTTTGTAATTATCTTCACCATTTTATGTGACGCGTATTTACGTATTTAAGTCAAGGACATAATTATGCATTTTGTAGTTTTATATACGCGTTTCAATATGCAAGTGTACCATTAAAAGCCCCACCCCCTCGTAACTGATACACTGTGCAAGGTTGTTGTTAAATATACCATTATCTAGTATTCTGATGTGGCATTCAATTTTTCATTGTACCTTTCCAGTTTTTTGTAGTGAAATTTCAAGCCGTTTCATAGCTAGGTCAAATGCTCACAAATTGAATCACAAACATAACCGTGTGTTCCTTTATGTAAACCTGGTCAACCTCTGACTATATATTATCCCTTTATAGCTATCGGATAGCCTTTAAATAAATCTGAATACACTTGTACATCGTACAAAGGTGTATTTATAGAAGGTTCAAGTATCAAAGGCTGGATGACAGTGACCATAGTTTGTCTTCTATGGCTTATGCGGCATACACCGGTAAACATTATTAACAATCCGATTGACAGGCGTATATACCATTCCACCAGAAGATCGGCAATATCCGGTATAATTCGCTGATTTATATTGACCAATCAGTGGCTGGGGAAAACTTCAAGCGTATGGATATTGTATGATACACATTGTATGTTCGGCATTGATGTTTAAAAGAGTTCATATAGGGTGTTTTTGTTATGTCATCATGAGGGGTTGAAATATCATCATGTAAGGTTGTAATATTATCATATGGAGTTGTAATGTCATTGTGTGTGTGACATCATGCGTGGTTGTTAAGTCATTATATGGGACTGTAATATCATCATGTGGGGTTGATTTGCCATTTTGCGTGGTGCAGTTGTCCTTCTATGATTTACTTGATTTTTTTTGTGATGTTCGATTGACTTGCTGTGTGGTGCAGTTGACCTTCTGTGATGTCCACTTGACTTACTGTGTGGTGCAGTTGTCCTTCTGTGATGTCCACTTGACTTACTGTGTGGTGCAGTTGTCTTTCTGTGATGTCCACTTGACTTACTGTGTGGTGCAGTTGTTCTTGTGTTATGTCCACTTGACTTACTGTGTGGTGCAGTTGTTCTTGCGTTATGTCCACTTGACTTACTGTGTGGTGCAGTTGTCCTTCTGTAATGTGCACTTGACTTGGTGTGCGGTGCAGTTGTCCCTCCGTGATGTCCACTTGACTTGCTGTGTGGTGCAGTTGTACTCTGTGATGTCCGCTTGACTTGCTGTGTGGTGCCGTTGTCCTTCTGTTATGTCCACTTGAAATTGAGATCGGTTGATTAGCATTGCACCTGTTCAGTAATATGCTGACATGTATAGGTAGTATGCTGTCATGTTGTTCTCTCCTATGTGGTTCATTCGGCACATGTACTGTTCGGATGTAGTCCGAAATGTTGCGCATTGACGACTCCGAGTTGGTCATTTCCTTATTTTCATTTCTTTCACGTTGGATGTTATAGGACAACCCAAATTTTAAGATTCCTTTGTGTTAGACAATATACAAACTTGTATATTTGCCAACATTTGAAGTTGCAAAACTCACATTCTATTTTTTTTTTTTTTAAAAAAAATGTTATGTTTTATTTTTACATTTTAAGATTTTTTTTACATCAGTGGATTTTATCTGAAAAGATAAAAGTTAAACCGCGAGCCTCGGCGAGCGTTTTATATTTTCTATGCCGAGCAGGATAAACTAATCTTCATTCAACACTTACCTAGTATTCTATTTATCCTATTATTTCAAAGCAGTACACAGGAAAAATGAAAAGAAAGAACGTAACATATCACTTGCCCTTCAACACCGTGACGTCATACATGTAGTAAACAGGAAAATAGTCACGGATGACGTCAGAATATATATATTTGTTGTTTTTTTAACTAAAGCTGCATTTTTATTGAGAATTTACATAAACACACTGGCGTAGCTTCCTATAGGTACAGTAGGCACATGCCTACACCATTTTTCAAAGATTAAAAAAAACAAAACAGCCCGGACAGGCGAAATAGTGGTCGAACAATACAATGCAATATATACTACTAGAATGTGAGTTTTTTTGAGTTGGCAAATATACGTGTATATTGTCTAACACGAGGGATCTTAAAATTTGGGTTGTCCTTTAACATATAACGTTAAATAAATGAAAATTAAAAAGCAATGAAATAACGGAAAACCAACTCCGTATCGTAAATTCACAACATTTCGGACTTCATCCGAACTTTACATGTGCCGAATGAACCAATAGGAGAGAACAACATTACCGCATACTACCTGTACATGTCAGCATATTAATGAACATGATGTAATTCTAATCAACCGATCACAATGTCAAGTGGACATAACAGAAGGACAACGGCGCAACACAGCATGCTAAATGGACATCACAGAAGTACAACTGCACCGCACAGCAAGTCAAGTGAACATCATAGAGGGAAAACTGCACCACACAGCAATTAAAGTGGACATAACAGAATGACAACTGCATCACACAGCAAGTCAAGTGGACATCACAGAAGGACAACTGCATCACTCAAAATGGCAAATCAACCCCGCCTGATGATATTACAGCCCCATATAATGACTTAACAGCCACGAACGATGTCTTTATAACATCACACAATGATATTACAACTCCAAATGATAATATTACAACCTTACATAATGATATTTCAACCCCACATGATGATATACCAACCCAACAAGATGACATTACAACCTCACATGATGACATAATAACCCAACAAGATGACATTACAACCTCACATGATGACATAATAACCCAACAAGATGACATTACAACCTCACATGATGACATAATAACCCAACAAGATGACATTACAACCTCACATGATGATATTACAACCCCACATTATGACATAACAACCCCGCATGATGATAACACGATCCCTCAAAATGCTATATGGACCCTTCTAAACATCAATACCGAACATAAGCCGGCTGTGGCGTTCCATAATTTATACACCAGCATGTGAATTAAGTGCTCGGAGAGTGCTCGATGATTTACGTAGGTTTACGTCTCAATTCTGAGTGAAATCTTCAGTTCTAACACAAGTGATCTTTTTGTGCTAGATTTTCAAATTATAATAGTAGTACAGTATATAAACGGTATATATTATTCACTTTATTTATTAGATATTATACATCTTTAGTTATTTTTCTAAACAAAACTTAAGGTAATCCATCCATCATTGAATTATAATCATGGTCCTTCAAAAGACTTAAGTGCAGATGCAAGCATTCCAACGGCCACTTGATGGACAATGATAGATGGATTACCTTAACATTACTACAGAGCTAACGCTCTGTCACCATACTCTAATTGTCAGAAAATGTAAGGTGTAGATTTTATTGATATGGTCTAGAACTGTACAATAAGTGAAATATCTGTACAGTAAGTATTTGGTCCTTGGGTAGCGTTCCCGTTTCATAAACAAAGATTTTCTAATAATCATTAAACTGTCATGAATATTTCAACCAATGCGGGTACTATCTTCCTAAAGTAGTCGATCATGTTTGTACTCCGTTTTGACCTAATCTCTTGATATATCAAATATAACTTATTTTTATTATTGGTGTGTGACGTCAGTCATACCAACTATAGTACTACGTTTTCAACCCCTAGATTTATCCTAGATATAAAACCAAATAACTTCTCAATAGTGTAAATATAATCGAACAATTGTATATATCTCTACAACATAAGTATACTGGAATTCAGCAAAAATGCTGAAAATCAATGCTGTGTCAAAAGTAAATACTTACAGGCTACATAAATCGCCCTTGACATGAAAACATTGTAGGTCTTATTTTTCTATGCTGATGTAACAGCAATCGAATGATGTAACTGTTTTTATTACGTGATCACTTTACCAAGCGCACGAATATATCGATGCAAAGGTGGCTCGCAAATCAATTTGATAGTTAATGTGCAGCGTTTGGTCATTTTAAGCTATTACAATAACCCATGTGAAGTCAAAAACAAATCATTGTAACATACATGTACAAATAATAACATCAATCTATCGACCTCAGATATCTCCAAGGGTTATTTCTTACACTAAAATATGACGGAAACCTGTATATCTACTATCCGAATGAGTTCAGAGCCTTTGACCTGTGTAATTACTTCAATCTATAAATAGAGTCTGTTGTAGATAAGGTACAGCATGAATGCAAATCAAAGCTCTGATAGCGCTGAGAAAACAGGAATGCCATATTTCTTTTCTTTATTAAAGTGAATTTAATTATTGGTGATTGACTTGCAGCTCTTCAAACACTCTTTCATTTGAGACATACACAAAACCAGTGCCATCAGCGCTTTGATTAACCCTATACCTACAGACTCGTTCTGACAGCATCATCCATGAGTTGTCTCCCCTCTTTGCTTATGCAAGTTTACACTGCACGAATTTAAAAACAACAACAACAACAACAACAACATTGTTTCATATACAATTTAAAATAAAGTAAATTAGCATTCAAGTCTTGCAGATGAATATTCATGAGATAAAGGGATAAACATCAGTATCTAATATCTGGTTGTTGTTATATTATTGATCTATTTCACTGTCTGGATTATTTGAGTTGTGTAAGTTGTCACACACTGTTTCCGTACTGGCTAAAATTATAGGATAAAAATGAGACATTTTAGAATTTTACTTGGGAAGTCCGGGCGATGTTATTATTAGCACTATGTAAAGTTGATTAATTTGAGCCATGTTTTTAAATGGTATTGCCTCAATGAAAAGTTAAATGTTAAAAAAAAAAAAAAAAAAAAAGAAGAAAAAAAAAAAAAAGTAAAAAGAAACTTGTCACAAACAATTAGTCAGACACAGTCTTAATTTTGGTTAAAAATAACCCCACACTTTTATTGATGTCAATTTGTAATGTCAGACGATTTGTTTGTTGACCAGCTGTGATAAAAAGAATGTTTGTTTTTCTTTTTGGTTAATTGCACGGAGAGAAATAAGTACCTTACCGTAATAAGTTTTATATCTACATGTACATGTTGCTTTCCTTACTAATGACAGGTACCGATAGCAACCCGGCCTGGGATGGGAATGAAGAAACGAACATTCATTTCATCGTGGCAGCGTTTGGAATGCATCTAATCGGCAATCTGTTTTTTATGGTAGCAGTATACGTCATAATGGCGTCATACAGCACGTGGTCACGTTGTCTGAAGGGACGTCAGGAGAGAAGCTACAGCTACAGTAAAGTGTCCATCAGGTTGGAAGACGGGAGGGCAGAAAAACACGGTCTTCTGGAGTTTGAAGATAACGAATTTTAAAAGCCGTTCCATTAAGAAACTATTTATTATTATTTGACTATCTGATACAATTTATTGAGAATTCAGACCTGACAGATGGTTCAATATCTCTGGAATCGTTGATGAATGAGGATATATTATATATTAATGCATATAATTAATGAATAGCTTATCGTGATATCCATTATGATGGACGTGGTGAATTGACGTCACGGTTACGCATCATCTTATTTTAGAACTCATATTTTCCGAGATCATCTACATTTAATTGACTTTTTTTTAAATTTAAGCTCATATAATGTGACGTAAAGAACGAAATGCAAATTCAGGGGCGTAGCGACACTTGCGTAAGTTTAGTTAAGAATTTTTGACATCAGCAGTACTAAAATACATTCTAATCACAGTGGATTGACGGAAAGTAAACAAATTTTATCAAATAACAACCCATTTAATTGTTTGTGAGCAACGCCAGGTGCTTAGCTACGCCTCTGAATTGGAAGGGCGCCAAGGTCTTGTGTTAACATACCCGAGTGCGGATCCGTAGGTTGCGGGTTCGAACCGCGGTTGGGGCAAGGATTTTCATGACCTTCCCAGGCCAGAAGTTCTGGTCCAACCCAGGAACCGTCGAGAGGGATGTGTAATAAGTCATAAGAACTTGTTTCCTAATCGACGTGAAATAAATTAGTTAACTATGAATATATAATTATTTTATATTACTAAACATTTTTTTAATGTATTTATTTTTTGTAAATGTGTATGTATGTAAACTTCACGTGGTTGGGTGTCGGCGAAAAGTCTGTGTTTACTTCAAATATATCTTACTAAATGCTTCGTGCCACATGACTCAATCAGGCCAGGGATTGACTTGACTTGATTATTTTAGTTTACCGTCGCTTCGACATTATTTCAGTCATATAGCGACGCCCAGCTAATTACATGCACGGCGGCATCCGGGTAGAACCACCAACCTACCGCAAGCTTCCAGGGATAAAGTGTGTGTTTGTGTGTGTGTGAGAGACATTGTGAGGTAGAAATTTTGTACCTCGATTTGTATTTTTTCGACGATTGGGTTGTGTGTGCACGTGTGTTATATTTATTTATTTGTTATATATATCAAATCAACGCAAAAATGCACGACCGTTACTGAGTCATATTCTATTCTGATCAATGCAAATTATTATAATCATCCTTTCCTCTCTTGGAATCCATTGTAGTTTCCCTTTTTAACATTTTCTTTTTGGAAAAATAACTGTCAAACCAATGTACACACACACGTACGTACATGTTCAGCTTGATAGTTTACATCTAAATCAATATATGAACAGAACATACAATATGTGAACCGATGTATAAAAATAGCTTACAACTAGAAAATGTTAAGGTTATGTCATATCATTACGAGTAAATATTACTTATATGTCTATACTCACTTATATGTCGATACTCAGCTCTCCCTCTCGGTCGGCGGGGGGTGCTCTTTTCCGCTGCTTTGGGAAATTGACACATGTCGGTCCATCAAATTAATGTATAGGACAAGGGCATATTGATCTTTTACAAGCATTTGTTATTCATAAACTCTGTGTGGAAAAGTCAATCTAGCTTTGTTATTTTTTTGCCAAATTGAGACGATTTTTCTTAGTATTCATTGGTTTTGCATTGGCATTGCATACGGGAAATATTTACATTCCGTCCGACATAGCTGACTAAGCGATAAAAAAGATAACCCCCTTCATGCCACAGTAGCTCGAAGTCATATCGTATAAACATTCTTCCTTAAATTAGTGAGTTTACCATTAGAAAGCCCTTGAAATACATGATAATACAAAAATCAATTGGCCGAGTTTCATTCATCCATTCTTTTCATTATCTACTTTTATTTATTGCTATAAATACGCTTTTCCCCCGCGCAGGGACCTTAAAAAGCCTTCTGCATGTAACTACAATATTGCACGTCATTTTTTTTTAACAGTTTTACAGATGGACCCCCCACCTTTAAAGCTTGATTTTTTGTTGTTTTTTTTGTTTTTTGTTTTTCGTCAGTGGTTGAAAACGTAGGACATGCACCAATCTATTGTTGAATTATTTCTCATTACATCTCTAAGTAATCTCTAATCATTTGAAAAGCACGAAACGTATCGAACTTTTATCCAAGCTGAGGCGTTTTTTAAAGTCTTTAGTTATATATACTCATAGGAAAATAATGAAGAATTAAGCTCATATATACATGATTTTATTTGCTCAAAAGGTTTAGAACATATTTAGAAACTAGTTATGTTCTTTGTTAACATTTTAAGGCTTTTGTCTTTTATACATTACTAGAAATTACGGCTAGCTTAAATAAAATATATCGCAAACGTCAGCCTGAACTTTCATTATTGATATCAATTTGATAATGAGTGGATGGGTCTAAAATTACATAATTGATATCAATTTGATATGTAAGTTTATGAGCCTGAATTCACATTATCGATATCAATTTCACATATGTGTGGATGGGCCTGAAGTTATTAATTGATATCAATTTGATATATGTGGGCCTTAATTAACTTACGTGATATCAATATTATATATGTATGGATGGGCCTTAATTTGCTTAATTGATATCTATTATAAACAAAGTTGATGGACCTGATTTTACTAAATCTACCACTCTACATGGAGGAGATTTTAGGCTAGATTGGTAACAAATACATGCGAAGATTGAAAGTGATATGTTTGATAAATATTGAAATATTTTAAATTAAGAAGTGCACACTTTCTTTTGTGTATGTTTTATAAACTGATAGTCTTTCTTTTTATTTTTAATTGGACATCTGTCTGTTTCCCTTTCTCTATTCTGTATTTTTTTAACTGATACTCTTCCTTCCTAATTTTATTATACTTTATACCGTTTCTGTCTCTCTTCTACTTTTAAAATTGTTACCTTTTTTACATTCTCTCTCCCCTTATCCTCTCTTTCTCTCTCCTATTTCTTTTTAAATTGCTTGTCTCTCTGTTCTATTTTTTTTTAAATTTATACTCTCCCCCCCCCCACACATTTTTTTTTAAATTCTCTCTCTCGCTCGATTGTCTGTCCTATTAACCGATACTCCTTCATCTTCTTCTCTCTCTTTCTTTCTCTCTATCTTGCCGGGATTGTTTTGTTAATCACTCTCCTCTTCATTCTCTTGGCAATTTCCTCATGTATAGGGACAGTAGAAATCATTAATTTTTGTGGTACACTAATTTTCGTCGATTTCATGGTGGCATTTATCCACAAATAAGAATCGCCCACGAAAACTTGTCTCGCATAAGAACCTCACATTTCCAATAACATCGATCCTCGAATAAACGTACCCACGAAATTCCCTTTGGTACATAATCCACGAAATTTAAAATCAGCGAAAATTAATGATTTTACATTATTAAATAACCCTTTACCTCATATTGACTCGTTTTTTGCATTGACAAATAGAAAAGACCGAGATCAGATAGCTCATTTTGATGAAGGTCTCACCTGTTTTTTGCAACAGTATAGCTTGGATTTTACAGTTTATATATCAAAAAAAGTACATTGTTGCATATTCACCATTTAAAGTATCAGTTAATTAATATTTATCAAGCCATACACTTGTATATGAATATTCATGAGGTAAAGGGTTAAATGCATTTTATAGGGACACAGGTTTGACTGCGTTTCATTTCCTGGTTACATACACACACACACACATACACATATGAGGAAATTGGGAATACTAGATATCACGAGAGACAGAGAGAGAGAGAGAGAGAGAGAGAGAGAGAAAGAGAGAGAGAGTAAAATCTCGTCTTATAAAAATAATGAGAATTTGTGACAAAATTTAGTCTGTTTTTACATTTTTTACAAGGGATTTTCTCTTGCATTTATCGGATTTCAATGAGATTTAAGTAAAAGGATACGAAAAAGTATTCAAAATATTTTTGTCTATTCATGATTAAATGCAAAAATAGACATTGCAGGATTTGTTTTCTTGAAATTCCATATGATTAGAATTCCTGTTTGTTGATACAGGTTGCCCAGTCTTGCCAGGTCTTGGCATATATATATCTATCGACCAATTGCTTCACAAATTAAGTTTGGAATATTTTTTGAGTTGCATCTGTTATTCGATTTCGTCAGGTAGATCAATATCTTCTTATAATTACGGCTTTCCGCAAACTTGCGGAAAACGTATAGGGTTTGTTATGTTTATTTTTACGGCTTTCCGCAAACTTGCGGAAAACGTATAGGGTTTGTTATGTTTATTTTTCTTATAATTAGGACTTTCTGCCTAAAGCAGAAAGTCCTATTGGGTTTGTTATGTTTTTTTATTCTTCTTATTCTTTTTTTCTTCCAAACTGAGCGTTAATTTAAGCATGTTGCAATGGTCCCAGGGCCATGAAATTTTAATGGCATATACTTGATGCGATGAAATTTTGATTTCTATGATTTTCATATGCCTATGACGTCATATGACGTCACATTTGAAATATGCTACAAAAGTTTGTACGCGGTCTACAGCCATTGTTTGTGAACCGATTTTCATCAAATTTTCACAGATTGTGTATATTCAGTTCTAGTTGTGCATCCCGGTGTTTGTTTTTCAAAATTCGAAAAGTCCATGGTTCTATAGCGAATCCAAGATTCGAACCAAGGTCGTAAATTGTTTAAATGCTTATAAAATCTGTCCTATTTAAGATAGAAAGTTGATATTTAGTCAGTATATAGGTCTCTAGAAGTTTTAAACATTTTGTGAAAATAAATGTCATATGACGTCACGTGACGTCATTATAAGATATTGTATTTCTAATATTAACAAGAGTATTTCTATATGTTGAAATTGTCGAAGAGCAATGAAAATTTAATGACACATGCTTCAATTACTAAAAGTTTGATTTCTATGATTTTCATGTGCCTATGACGTCATATGACGTCACACTTGAAATATGCAACAAAATTTTGTACGCGGTCCAGAGCCATTGTTTATGAACCGATTTTCATCAAATTTTCACAGAATGTGTATATTAAGTTCTAGTTGTGCATCCCGGTGTCCGTTTTTCAAAATTCGAAAAGTCCAAGGTTCTATAGCGATTCCAAGATTCGAACCAAGGTCGTAAATTTTCAAATTCTTATAAAATCGGTCCTATTTGAGATAGAAAAATGATATTGGGTCAGTATATAGGTCTCTGGGAGTCTTAAACATTTTGTGAAAATAAATGTCATATGACGTCACGTGACGTCATTATATGATAATGAATTTCTAATTCTAACAAGATTATTTCTATATGTTGAAATTTTCGAAGGGCAATGAAAATTTAATGCCGCATGCTTCAGATGCTGATATTTCGATTTCAATGATTTTCAGAAGCCTATGACGTCATATAACGTCACATTTGAAATTGACTACGAAAGTTTGTACACGGTCCAGAGCCATTATTAATGGGCCGATTTTCATCAAATTTTCAGAGAATGTGTATATTAAGTTCTAGTTGTGCATCCCAGTGTCCGTTTTTCAAAATTCGAAAAGTCCATGGTTCTATAGCGAATTCAAGATTCGAACCAAGGTCGTAAATTTTTAAATGCTTATAAAATCGGTCCTATTTAGGACAGAAAAGTGATATTTGGTCAGTATATAGGTCTCTAAGAGTCTTTAATATTTTGTGAAAAGAAACGTCATATGACGTCACGTGACGTCATTATATGATAATGTATTTTTAATATTAACAAGATTATTTCTATATGTTGAAATTGTCGAAGGGCAATGAAAATTTAATGACAAAGGATTTAGACGCTGAAATTTCGATTTCAATGATTTTTAGAAGCCTATGACGTCATATGACGTCACATTTGAAATTGACTACAGAAGTTTGTACACGGTCCAGAGCCATTATTAATGGGCCGATTTTCATCAAATTTTCACAGAGTGTGTATATTACGTTCTTATTGTGTATACCGGTGTCCGTTTTTCAAAATTCGAAAAGTCCAAGCATATATGGCGGATCCAAGATTCGAACCAATGACGTCAATATTTAAATGCTTATAAAAACTGTCCTATTTGAGATAGAAAGTTGAAATTTTGTCAGTTAGTAGGTCTCTGGGTGTCTTAACAATTATGTGAAAATAAACGTCATATGACGTCACGTGACGTCATTTGTTTATTATTATTATTCTTTTCTTCTTCCTAACTAAACGCTTATTTTAATATGTTGCAATAGTCCTAGGACGATGAAATTTTTATGGATTATTAGGCACGTTAGGAAATTTTGATTTCACCCCTACTGCATATATGTAGCCATATCTCAATAAATATCGATTTTTGTAAATATATGTATGAATAAGAATTATAGCTGAATAATTGACGTTTCCAAAGATATTTAGTTTATTAAAATTGGTTAACGCAATACAAAGTTATAAGCAAAAAAACTAAATGAAATGAAGCTAGTTTTGCTGATAATATGCTGTTTTCTTGAGGTTTAACAGTCAATATCTCAGAAACGACTGAAGATAAGTTTATACATTATGCGTATAAAATGTAGCAAAGGCCAATTTTTGAAATTGGACTTAAAAAAAAAAAAAAAAAAAAAAAAAAAATATATATATATATATATCAAATTGCAATTGATGGGCTATATCTTGATTTTTTTTTTTTTTTTTTTTTTTTTTTTGTCGAATGTTGACTGTTTCCAAAATAAGCATTGAAGTTAATACATGTACAGCGGCACAAGACAAAAATCCGTATTTGCAACACTATGTAGCTAGCGAGCAGTTTGCAAGCCTTGAAAAGTTCACACGCAGCCCCACCTTTTAGACCATCTAAAAACTGCATTGTTATGCTAACGATATTCATATTGCATCAGTTTGTAGGCTGGGATGTTACCTTTCAAAATATCACCATAGTTCGAAATTCCAGGAATTTATGGCAAAACTACGGAAGCCCAAACACGCCAAAATCGCTAAATACGTTTAACTACGTTACAGGTGTCGAAAGGATATAGCACTATACAAATATTCAATACTTCTTCCTACTGAGGCTAAAATTAAACAAGGTTACAACTGAGCTGGAGTGATGAAATTCTATGTGTGATGAAAGTTAGAAACTTACATTTGAACACTGTTTCATTTTTCTTTCATGTCATATGACATAGTATAAATTTTGTATGTAAACTACATGTGCAAGATATAGGCGGACTTTTAATAAAATTCACAGAATGTGTTCTATTTGTGCTATTTTATATAGAAATAGAGGAGATAGAAAGTTGCAATTTGGACAGATTATCTATTATGTCATCTTCTATATATACTATATAAAGCAGATGTTGCAGAAAGTCCTATCATTCGTTTAAACGAATGACATCTAGTTATTCTTCTTCTTATTATTCTTTTTTTCTTCCTCTTATATTTGTGTTAATTTCGATATGTTGCCATTGACTCAGAACAATGAAAATTTTATGGCATATATTTCAAACCATGAGCTTCCGGATGCAATGAATATCATATTTATATGACGTCACATATCGTCAGATTTGACGTCAGGTGAAAAAGTTTGTACGCGGTCTACAGCCATTATTTCTGGACCGATTTTCATCAATATTTCACAGAATGTTTATGTTAGGCTCTAGTTGTGCCTTCCGGTGTCCGTTTTTCAAAATTCGAAAAGGCAATGGTTCTATAGCGAATCCAAGATTCGAACCATTGACGTCAAATTTTAAATGCGTATAAAATCGTTTACAAATGAGCTAGATAGATGATATTTGGACAGAATATAAGTCTGAAGGGTGTCTTTACATTCTCTGAAGCTGAACGTCATATGACGTCATATGACGTCATGAGGTGAAAGGTAATTTCTAATTTTTACGTGTTAATTTTTATATGTTGTTTACGTTCGAGTACCTTGAAAATGTAATAGCATATGCTTCAGATACAACTGTTTGCATTTCAATAATTTTCATTTGACTAAGACGTGCTTTGACGTCAAACTTGACGTCGTCTCAAAATGTTTGTACGCGGTCTACAGCCATTATTTCTGGGCCGATTTTCATCAATATTTCACAGAATGCGTATGTTAGGCTCTAGTTGTGCCTTCCGGTGTCCGCTTTTCAAAATTCGAAAATGCAATAGTTCTATGGCGAATCCAAGATTCGAACCATTGACGTCAAATTTCAAATGCGTATAAAATCGCTTACAAATGAGCTAGAAAGATGATATTTGGGCAGAATATAAGTATCAAGGGTTACTTTACATTCTCTGAGGATGAACGTCATATGACGTCATATGACGTCATGAGGTGAAAGGTAATTTCTAATTTTTATGTGTTAATTTTTATATGTTGTTTACGTCCGAGCACCTTGAAAATTTAATAGCATATGCTTCAGATAGAACTGTTTCCATTTCAATGTGTTCAGAATGTGTATGTTAAATTCTAGATGTACATTCCGGTGTCCGTTTTTCCAAATTCAAAAATGCAAAGATTTTATGGCGGATCCAAAATTCGAACCACTGACGTCAAATTTCAAATACATATAAAATCGTTTCCAGATGAGTTAGAAATATAATATCATATTTGGATAGTTTATAAGTCTCCAAGAGTGCTTTACTTTCTATGAAGATGAACGTCATATGACGTCATAAGGTCAAAAATAATTTCTGATATATACGCGTTAATTTAAATATGTTGTTTACTTCCCAGGACCATGGAAATCTAATGGTATGTACATCAATCCATGTGCTTTAGAATGCAATGTAATTCATATTAATGTGACGTTATATCACGTAAGATTTTTCACGTCAGGACAAAAAGGTTTTACGCGGTGTACAGCCATTATCTTTGGACCGATTTTCATCAAAATTTCACAGAATGTATATGTAACGCTCTATATGTGTATCCCGGGTCCCTTTTTTACAAATTCGAAAAAGCAATGGTTCTATGGCGAATCCAAGTTTCGAACCATTGACGTCAAATTTCAAATACGTATAAAATCGCTTCCAGATGATTTAGAAAGTTGATATTTGGATTGAATATTAGTCTTTGAGACTTATTCATATTCTGTGAGGATTAACGTCATTTGACGTCATAAGGTCAAAAATAATGTTAATATATCTACGCGTTAATTTCTATATGTTGCAAAGTTGTAAGGAGCATGAAAAAATTACTTGATATATTCAAGATACTTAATATTTCATTTCATTGATTTTCTTATACCTATGACGTCACATGACATCAAACTTGACGTTGTCTACACAAGCTTTTACGCGGTTTTCGGCAATTATTACAGGATGAAATTCGAATTGCAAGCATTTTAAATAAATTTGATTGTAACATAGATTATAAAAATAGTCCAAATTAAATAAATCGATATAAAAAAAATGATTTTCAGTAACTTTTGCCATATCCTCCAAGTTAAACGGTTATATTTTTCAAAGTTTATTTAAGTTATGGCCATACAAAAGCAAGTTAGAGGCTGGAATTTCATATCCTTTTACTTTTTTAGCTTTTAAATGTTTGAGAAATGTAGCAGAAAGTCCTATCATTCGTATCAACGAATGAAATCTAGTTATTATTATTATTATTCTTCTTCTTCCAACCTAATTCAAGAGTTAATTTATATATGTTGCCAATGGTCAAGCAACATGAAAATTAAAATGCTTTGACAAAAAAGTATAAATTTTTAAATTCAATAATTTTTAATTTTCAATGACGTCAATTGACGTCAGATTTGACGTCACCTTCAAAAGTTTGTTCGCGCTCTAGAGCCTTCAATTCTGGTCTGATTTTCTTGATATTTTCACAGTAGATGTATTTTAGAATGTAGATGTGTACCCTGGCATTCCAATTTCAAAATTTGAAAAAAATGAGATTTTATGGCAAAACCAGGATTCGAACTTAGGTCCTAAATTTATATTTTAATGTTACAATTGAACCTAATGCGTTAGAAGAATGAAAATTGCACAACATATCGGCATAGAGGTCTTCTTTCTATTTCTTAAAGGATTTTTTTTCTTAAGTCACGTGATTATGACGTCATAAAAACGACAAAAAGCAACTTTTTTAAAAATTTATTTCGCTCTGGTATCAAGGTTTTTGACTCAATCTTTTTGAAAATTGTATTGCAGCGATTAAAATCTTTATATTTATAAATTTATTTATTTTTAATTTTCAATGACGTCAAATGACGTCAGATTTGACGTCACCTTCAAAATTTTGTTCGCGCTCTAGAGCCTTCAATTTCGGTCCGATTATATTGATATTTTCACAGAAGATGTATTTTAGGATGTAGATTTGCACCGTGGCATTCAAATTTCCAAATTCGAAAATATAAAGATTTCATGGCAAAACTGAGATTCGAACTTTGGTCCTTAAATTACATTTTAATGTTACAAAGCCCACTGATGCGTTAGAAGCATGAAAATTGGATAGCATATCGGCATAGAGGTTTACATTATTTTTTCTGAATGATTTTCTTTTACATCACGTGTTAATGACGTCATTAAAAAGACAAAAAAGCATTTTTTAACATTTCTCTTGCTCTGGTATCAGAATTTTGAATCAGTCTTAATTGAAATCTTGAGAATTGATAGAGTTAAAATTGAAGTGATACATACTGCAAGAAATGTTTGATTTGTCACGTAGTTATGACGTCATGAATACTAAAGCAAGAATTATTTTAAAAATTCATATAAAGTCGCCAATTAGATCAATGAACTTAAACTTTTCAAAAATGTCGAAAATTAGTACGTTTATAAGGGTTTGAAAATTTTAAGTTATTACGTCATCAAACATGGCAGATATTCATGTTTGATGGAACGTTTACTTGAAAATGTGAAAACAAACCTGTTCACATTCTCGAATATATTTTTTTCTGGATTAATAGAATGTTAGCTAAGCATGTCCTTCCAAAACAGATACTTTTCTTTAGTCACTTGATTTAGCCGTGGTTGAAATATTAAAATCATTCATTTAAATACGTATTCGCGCTTCAGCGTCATGAGTATTGTGGCAATCTAAAGCATACCTTAAGGAATTTATGTTGTGTCACTTGTTTATGACAACATTGATTTGTAAGCAAAATACATTTAAAAAACCCCCATAAGATTGGACATATTAACTTTAAATAAGTAATATTGCCGTGCCTTGACATGCGCAGAAAATTTCAAGTGAGTACGTTATCAAACATGACCTTTTCATGTTTTTCTTTATAGGGCTAATTCATGAAAATATATTAATTTGAAGAAAGAAATGAAAGCGGTCATTGGGTTGGTTGAGCAAGATCCGATTGTTCTTTTGCAGGAAAGAGTGCCTGCGTTGAATAGTGAATTGTGGTACATTTTTTTCTAAAAGAGTCGCATTTACGATGAATTAGTAAAATTATACTAGAGCCAGAAAACCTATATGGATAACTTATTGCATTTGCTTTCACGGCTTTCTGCAAACCTTAAGAAAATACCAAATACATGTAGATCTACCTATTGATTTTTTGTGTTTTCTAAATGTTTAACGGTTTCTTTTTCTAAATCTGTAAAAATAAGGAAATATATAAAGCAAATGAATTGTTGAAAGTTTCAAGACGTTTATAACGTTAATTACATAGAAATAAGAAAGTATTTTCATAATTTTGCTTACACCTCTCCTTTTTCTATCTAATTTTGCAAATTAAAATTAATTTTTAAGTAATTAAAAAAAAAATAAAAAAACTTTTATTATTGACTAACGTAAGAAAAAAAACTTGAGGATTGTATTAGTATTTTTTTCTGCATGATAGTAAACTGTTGCGTAATCAAATAAGGTCCATATATATGCTTTCTCAATATCTTCCTAAGAAGATGAAAATAAAAAAATTTAATTTTTAAATTAAATTTTCCATTTCTTTTTAACTTATATATTCAATACCTTTGAAATAAGCAAACGGAAAGCCGCTTCGTTTGTATCTTAAACAAACGACTTCTAGTTATTATTATTATTCTTCTTCTTCCAACCTAATTCAAGAGTTAATTTATATATGTTGCCAATGGTCAAGCAATATGAAAATTAAAATGCTTCGACAAAAAAGTATAAATCTTTAAATTCAATAATTTTTAATTTTCAATGACGTCAATTGACGTCAGATTTGACGTCAGATTCAAAAGTTTGTTCGCGCTCTAGAGCCTTCAATTCTGGTCTGATTTTCTTGATATTTTTACAGTAGATGTATTTAAGAAGGTAGATGTGCACCCTGGCATTCAAATTTCAAAATTTGAAAAAAAATGAGATTTTATGGCAAAACCAAGATTCGAACTTAGGTCCTAAATTTATATTTTAATGTTACAAAGGAACCTAATGCGTTAGAAGAATGAAAATTGGACAGCATATCGGCATAGAGGTCTTCTTTCTATTTCTTAAAGGATTTTTTCTTAAGTCACGTGATTATGACGTCATAAAAACGACAAAAAGCAACTTTTTAAAAAAATTATATCGCTCTTATATCATGACTTTTCACTCAATCTTTTTAAAAATTGTATTGCAGCGATTAAAAAGTTTACATTTATAAATTTATTTATTTTTAATTTTTAATGACGTCAAATGACGTCAGATTTGACGTCAGCTTTAAAAGTTTGTTCGCGCTCTAAAGGCTTCAATTCTGGTCCGATTTTTATGATATTTTCACAGATGATGTATTTTAGGATGTAGATGTGCACATTGGCATTCAAATTTCCAAATTCGAAAATATAAAGATACCATAGCGAAACCAAGATTCGAACTTTTGTCCTAAAATTACATTTTAATGTTACAAAGCCCCCTGATGCGTTAGAAGCATGCAAATTGGACAGCATATCGGCATAGAGGTTTACATTGTTTTTTCTGAATGATTTTCTTTTAAGTCACGTGGTTATGACGTCATTAAAAAGACAAAACGGCATTTTTTTAACATTTTTCTTGCTCTTGTAACATGAATTTTGAATCAATCTTAATTGAAATCTTCAGAATTAATAGAGTTAAAATTGAAGTGATGCATACTTCAAGAAATGTTAGATTTATCACGTGGTTATGACGTCATGAATACTAAAGCAAGAATTATTTAAAGAATTATTTAAAAAAATATATATATATATAAAATCGCCAATTTGATCAAGGAAGTTAAAATTTTCAAGAATGTCGAAAATTAGTACGTTCATAAGGGTTTGAAAATTTTAAGTTATTGCGTCATCAAACATGGCAGATATTCATGTTTGATGGAACGCTTACTTGAAAATGTGAAAACAAACATGTTCACATTCTCGAAGATATTTTTTTCTGGATTAATAGAACGTTAGCTAATCATGTCCTTCCAAAACAGATATGAATTTCTTTAGTCACTTGATTTTGCCGTGGTTGAAATATTAAAATCATTCATTTCAATTTGTGTTCGCGCTTCAGCGTCATGAGTATTGTGACAATCTAAAGCATACCTTAAGGAATTTATGTTGTGTCACTTGTTTATGACAACATTGATTTGTAAGCAAAATACATTAAAAAAATTCATAAGATTGGACATATTAACTTTAAATAAGTAATATTGCCGTGCCTTGACGTGCGCAGAAAAGTTCAAGTGATTACATTATCAAACATGACCTATTCTGTTTTTCTTAATAGGGCTAATTCATGAAAATATATTAATTTGAAGAAAGAAATGAAAGCGGCCATTGGGTTGATTGAGCAAGATCCGATTGTTCTTTTGCAGGAAAGAGTGGCTGCGTTGAATAGTGAATTGTGGTACATTTTTTACTAAAAGAGTCGCATTTACGATGAATTAGTAAATTTATACTAGAGCCAGAAAACTTACACGGATAACTTATTGCATTTGCTTTCACGGCTTTCTGCAAACCTTAAGAAAATGACAAATACATGTATATCTACCTATTGATCTTTTATGTTTTATAAATGTTTAACAGTTTCTTTTTCTTAATCTGTAAAAATAAGCAAATATATAAAGCAAACGAATTGTTGAAAGTTTCAAGACGTTTATAACGTTAATTACATAGAAATAAGAAACTATTTTCATGATTTTGCTTACACCTTTTCCTTTTTATGAATTTTTTTATCTATTTTTGCAAACGTAAACCTTAATCAATTCAAAGGTTGAAAGTCATGGATATCAGAGTAATATTTTTCTTTTTTACAATTTCAATTGTGGATCAAATTGCAATGAATATTTGGTTAGTCATATGCTTACAAAGAAAAAGATATTAAATAAAGAATAAAAAATAAATAAAATCGATTGAATAACGTAAGAGAAAATTCTTGAGGATAGTATTATCTTAAAATTTTCCTGGTTTTTTTTGTTTGTTTGTTTGTTTTTTTGCATGAAAGTAAACGGTTGCGTAATCACATAAGATCCATATATATGCTTTTTCGATATTTTTTAAGAAGGTGAAAATAAAAAAAAAGATATAAAGCTTATTTTTGAACATAAGTTTATATTTATGAAAATGATGATTTACATATTAATTCTTACATCATTATGTATCATTATTCCATTTCTTTGTAGTAACTTATATATTCAATACCTTTGAAATAAGCAAACGGAAAGCCGCTTCGTTTGTATCTTAAACAAACGACTTCTAGTTCTTCTTATTATTATTATTATTATTCTTCTTCCAACCTAATTCAAGAGTTAATTTATATATGTTGCCAATGGTCAAGCAACATGAAAATTAAAATGCTTCGACAAAAAAGTATAAATTTTTAAATTCAATAATTTTTAATTTTCAATGACGTCAATTGACGTCAGATTTGACGTCAGCTTCAAAAGTTTGTTCGCGCTCTAGAGCCTTCAATTCTGGTCTGATTATCTTGATATTTTCACAGTAGATGTATTTTAGAAGGTAGAAGTGCACCCTAGCATTCAAATTTCAAAATTTGAAAAAATTGAGATTTTATGGCAAAACCAAGATTCGAACTTAGGTCCTAAATTTATATTTTAATGTTACAAGGGAACCTAATGCGTTAGAAGAATGAAAATTGGACAGCATATCGGCATAGAGGTCTTCTTTCTATTTCTTAAAGGATTTTTTCTTAAATCACGTGATTATGACGTCATAAAAACGACAAAAAGCAACTTTTTTAAAAATTTATTTCGCTCTTATATCATGACTTTTCACTCAATCTTTTTAAAAATTGTATTGCAGCGATTAAAAAGTTTACATTTATAAATTTATTTATTTTTAATTTTTAATGACGTCAAATGGCGTCAGATTTGACGTCAGCTTTAAAAGTTTGTTTGCGCTCTAAAGGCTTCAATTCTGGTCCGATTTTTTTGATATTTTCACAGATGATGTATTTTAGGATGTAGATTTGCACCGTGGCATTCAAATTTCCAAATTCGAAAATATAAAGATACCATGGCAAAACCAAGATTCGAACTTAGGTCCTAAAATTATATTTTAATGTTACAAAGCCCCCTGATGCGTTAGAAGCATGAAGATTGGACAGCATATCGGCCTAGAGGTCTTCTTTCTATTTCTTAAAGGATTTTTTCTTAAGTCACATGATTATGACGTCATAAAAACGACAAAAAGCAACTTTTTAAAAAAATTATTTCCCTCTGGTATCAAGACTTTTGACTCAATCTTTTTGAAAATTGTATTGCAGCGATTAAAATCTTTAAATTATAAATTCATTTATTTTTAATTTTCAATGACGTCAAATGACGTCAGATTTGACGTCACCTTCAAAATTTTGTTCGCGCTCTAAAGCCTTCAATTTCGGTCCGATTATATTGATATTTTCACAGAAGATGTATTTTAGGATGTAGATTTGCACCGTGGCATTCAAATTTCCAAATTCGAAAATATAAAAGATTTCATGGCACAACTGAGATTCGAACTTTGGTCCTTAAATTACATTTTAATGTTACAAAGCCCCCTGATGCGTTAGAAGCATGAACATTGGATAGCATATCGGCATAGAGGTTTACATTCTTTTTTCTGAATGATTTTCTTTTACGTCACGTGGTTATGACGTCATTAAAAAGACGAAAAGGCATTTTTTAACATTTCTCTTGCTCTGGTATCATGAATTTTGAATCAGTCTTAATTGAAATCTTGAGAATTGATAGAGTTAAAATTGAAGTGATGCATACTGCAAGAAATGTTTGATTTGTCACGTAGTTATGACGTCATGAATACTAAAGCAAGAATTATTTTAAAAATTCATATAAAATCGCCAATTAGATCAATGAACTTAAACTTGTCAAAAATGTCGAAAATTAGTACGTTCATAAGGGTTTGAAAATTTAAAGTTTTACGTCATCAAACATGGCAGATATTCATGTTTGATGGAACGCTTACTTGAAAATGTGAAAACAAACATGTTCACATTCTCGAATATATTTTTATCTGGATTAATAGAATGTTAGCTAATCATGTCCTTCCAAAACAGATACTTTTCTTTAGTCACTTGATTTTGCCGTGGTTGAAATATTAAAATCATTCATTTAAATACGTATTCGCGCTTCAGCGTCATGAGTATTGTGGCAATCTAAAGCATACCTTAAGGAATTTATGTTGTGTCACTTGTTTATGACAACATTGATTTGTAAGCGAAATACATTTAAAAGAAACCATAAGATTGGACATATTAACTTTAAATAAGTAATATTGCCGTGCCTTGACATGCGCAGAAAATTTCAAGTGAGTACGTTATCAAACATGACCTATTCATGTTTTTCTTTATAGGGCTAATTCATGAAAATATATTAATTTGAAAAAAGAAATGAAAGCGGTCATTGGGTTGGTTGAGCAAGATCCGATTGTTCTTTTGCAGGAAAGAGTGCCTGCGTTGAATAGTGAATTGTGGTACATTTTTTTCTAAAAGAGTCGCATTTACGATGAATTAGTAAAATTATACTAGAGCCAGAAAACCTATATGGATAACTTATTGCATTTGCTTTGACGGATTTCTGCAAACCTTAAGAAAATGACAAATACATGTAGATCTTCCTATTGATTTTTTATGTTTTCTAAATGTTTAACGGTTTCTTTTTCTAAATCTGTAAAAATAAGGAAATATATAAAGCAAATGAATTGTTGAAAGTTTCAAGACGTTTATAACGTTAATTACATAGAAATAAGAAAGTATTTTCATAACACCTCTGCCTTTGTTTCTATCTAATTTTGCAAATGTAAAACTCAATCAATTTAAAGGTTGAAAGTCATGGATTTCAAAGTATTTTTTTTTTCTTTTTTAAAATTTCAATTGTGGGTCAAATTGCAATGAATATTTGTTAAGTAATATGCTAACGAAGAAAAAGATATTAAATAAAGAATAAAAAAACTTTTAAAATTGATTGACTAACGTAAGAAAAAAACTTGAGGATTGTATTAGTATTTTTTTCTGCATGATAGTAAACTGTTGCGTAATCAAATAACGTCCATATATATGCTTTCTCAATATCTTCCTAAGAAGATGAAAATGAAAAAAATAATAAAAAATAAAGCTTAATTTTGAACATAAGTATATATTTATGATAATGATGATTTACGTATTGAATTAAACATTATTAGCCAACATTATTCCATTTCTTTGTTTTAACTTATATATTCAACACCTTTGAAATAAGCAAACGGAAAGCCGCTTCGTTTGTATCTTAAACAAACGACTTCTAGTTTTGAATTATGTTGATATAGTTGGAGTATCCATTACCTTTTATAGCAATATTTCTTGTATTTCACCGGCGCAAACTAAATACATGAAACAAAAATTGGTACCAGATGCATCCTTGCGTAGCACTCGGCGAAACTAGTCATGGTCAGACCTGGTTCTAACCAGGAACTTGTCTCCCGTGTATCGGTGCTGTACACCAGACACGATAAAGAACCACGGAAATGAGCTAGGGTTTCGCAAAAATCAAGAATAATACTTGCCCAGAAGGTTTAAAAAAAAGGCCATGATCATCAGAAAATTATTGCTAGCCATTTCAATAATAATAATAATAATAATAATAAAAGATGTAGAGTTCAAAGTGAACTATTAGGATCGTTGCCTATCAATTTTCAACGTTCGTTCGCCGACCGCAATTGGATGGTTTACTGCTAAGGACTTGCAGGTTTTTGGGAATCAGTCTTTATGGTTAGAGCATTTTTCCCCGGCCGCGACAGCCTTACTTTGTGCTCAGTATAGAACTGGTTGGACTGGTACCAGTATGATGTGACTGGATGTGCCACGTGTCTACAGCGTGATACCGCAAAGTAGCAGTATTAGTTTCCACAAATGTCTCGAATACTGTTGGCGGAACGTTAAAACAACCAACAAACAAAAACAACACAATATATTTCTACAGTAGCTGAACCATATCATAATGCCAGCTTTCATTGTATGTTCATGTGTGCATTTGTATTTATTGAGCAAATTCAATTAAACTTGGTTTCAATGTAGACATAAACTAAGCCTATGTTGATTTGGCTGATGTTGAAAATATTTTATACCGACCTTTGAATTGTTGATTTATTATCCCCAGATTTTGAAGGTCATCAGCTAGTTTATTTTTCCTGCACTGCACAATCTTAGGTGATAGAGAAATCTAAAGTACCTTGTGGTTGGGAAATTAGGACTTGAATGTCTGTGCCACCTTATTGACTTCAAGAAAAATGATATATTTTCTTTTAAACATGCCCGTAACTGCTATGGGTTCGAGTCCAGGCAGGGTCACTCGGATTTTTCATGCCAGGAGGCCTTTCAGTTGGCTTGCGGTACGTCAGTGGTTCTACCTGACTGTCACTGTGCAATCGGAGACTCCCTAAACCTGTAATTAGCAATCAACTCAGAGTGTTATATATGTAATAAAAATACTGTTGCAGCGACGGTTAAATTCCAACGCAAAAATTAACAAATGTCTTTTTCTATTTATGGCAATAAATATTTATTTCCGGCAAAAAATAAACAAATAAATAAATAATAAAAATAAAATTAAAATAAAAAATAAATATAAAAAATAGGGTCGGTTGGTCTGTATCTTTTTATATTTTATTCTTCTATTTTTCCCTTTTTTTTTTAGAGGAAGTGACGAAACACAGCGTGTCGCAGTCGTAATGACCCGAATGTAAAATAAATAGGGTCGGTATGTCAGGTTAGCGAACAAATGCTTTTTATTTCTTTTAAGCGACGACGACAAAGAAAACGACGACGATAACTGGCTTATAATATGGCTTTTTGGAAAAAAGAACAGTTATTTCCCTTTATGCTTGGAAGGCATCAAAGTGTTTTATCAAAAGTATCCGGTACGTTGCCTCTGCATTGAAATTTAAATTAAAAAAAAATGTGATTTTTCAACCTTGCATGCAAGGCTTTATCTCAATAGTCACTGCACATATTCAATTGAAATTGTTGTTTGTTTGTTTGTTTGTTGGGTTTAACGTCCCACGGACAGTATTTCAATCATTTGGAGACCATGTCTACTTGAGACAGATATAGTGCTGCCATACAGCAGTATCACGCCGTAGACATGTGGCATGATACCACACCCAGTCACATTATCCCGTCAATAGTTCGAACTTTGGATTCGCCATAAAACCTTTGCCTTTTCGAATTTTGAAAAACGGATACCGGGATGCACAACTAGAACGTAACATAAACATTCTGTGATATTATGAAGAAAATCGGTCCAGAAATAATCGATGTAGACCGCGAACAATCTTTTGTAGACAACGTCAAGTATGACGTTATATGACGTCATAGGCATATAAAAATCATTGACGTCAAAATTTCATCATCTGAAGTGTATCCCATCAAATTGTCATGGTCCTGTGGCTCTTGCAACATATAGAAATTAAGGCGTAGAAAAGAAGAAAAGAATAATGAGATCTAGACTTCTTTTGCTCTGAACAAATGAAAGGGCTTTCGGCACTGCAAACCATATCAAACCTGATCATACACCTTAACTATTCTGACATACACCATCTTCAAAAAATTGAAGAAAATCCGTTCCGAATTTACAGCTGTAGAGTGCAAATTTTATATAAATAGCATATGAAATCTGTGACGTCATATGACATAATTTAGATTTTAAAGTCAATGCATTCAAACGGGAATATGTGGCTTTGTTTTCATTTATAATTTCATAATGCTAGCTTTTTTAGAACCATCTTTAAAAAGACTACAATAATACTCAAACGTGTGTTCTACAAGGGAATGAAATATCACTAGTCCTCTTTTACATGTCAAAAAGATATACAAGGTTCCTTTCTTGCAAATCATTTAGTTATTATATTTTAATTGAATATTCTTGCTGAATTGAAGAGGGCACAGAGCATTAAAATAAATTACTGTGTTACATTATACCTTTCACGTAACAGGAATAAAATTTAGAATAATATGTGGGATCAACTGCAGAAGTACAAGGAAAAACGGGTTTTAATGAATTCCTACTTTTCATCTAACTTCCTTATATGATGTCCGATTTTAAAAACCTAGGTACCGTTAGAAAGGTCTTCTGAATTCAAACATTCACCTACTCCATGTTCAAACGTATCTGTTAAGAATTTTGAGATATAGAAAGTTATTCCTCCAAAAGAAAGGCCATAATCGGCAAAAAGATGATCATATCAATTACTACCTTTCGACAAATAACTTGAAAATTAATGGTCCGAGCATTAATATCTGCATATCATTAGAAACGCATTGCATCATGCTATAATATTGTTTCTTATGTTATTTTAAACAAGAGGGCCAAGATGGCCATGTGTCGCTCACCTGAGTAAGATTGCTGTGTTAGGCATGATGACGAAAAATGTGTTTTTCTAACATTTGACTAAGTGACCTAGATTTTGATCCTACCTGAATTTGCACTCAACTGGAAATTCATGCAGTCATCATTCTTTTCAAGTTTAATGAAGACTGGTACAAAAATGTAGGCCCCTAGAGTGTTCACATAATTTTTCTAAAATTTGCCCTGGTGACCTACTTTTTGACCCCATGTGGCCCAGTATAGAATTCATCCGAGATTTAATGTAAACAAACATTCTGACTAAGTAACATTAAGGTTAGGCTGAAACTGTGGCCTCTAGAGTGTTCACAAGGTTTTTCTAAGATTTGACCTGGTGACTTAGTCTTTGATCCCACGTGACCTGATTTCAAACTCACCCAAGATATCATGTAAACAAACATCCTTACCAAATTTCATGAAGATTTGGCCAAAACTGTTGCCTCTAGAGTGTTCACAAGGATTTTTAAGATTTTCTAAGATTTGACCTAGTGACCTAGTTTTTGACCCAACATAACCCAATTTCTCATCTCATCCGTCATAGCATAAAGACGAACATCCTGAAAAAATTTCATAAAGCATGTTCACAAGGTTTTATTGATATTTGACCTGGTTACCTAGTTTTTGACCCCACATGACCCATTTTCGAATTCTACCAAAATATAATGCAGACAAACATCCTGACTTAATTTTATGAAGATTGGGCTGAAAGTGTGGCCTCTAGGTTGTTCACAAGGTTTTTCTTAGGTATGACCTGGTGACCTTGGTTCCAAATGATCTTATATGCATAGTGTCTATATAGAATATTTATTGTTTTAGAGATATTTAAGGCCAAAGAAAAATATTGATAATTTAAATATGACCTTGACCGTTGCTTTCTTTGGAAACGGAAGTAGCATTATGCCATAGCATCTAATGCTGCACATTCAGTAAAAGATTTATGCAAATTAAAAAAAAATCAGGCCTATGGCCATAAAAACCGTTTAATTTCAGTAAAAAAAGTGTTTAGGACTTGTAACGACACATGACGTCATATGACGCTCATCTTCTTATAAGGTAAAACATACGTAGAGACTTATATTCAGTCAAAATTTCAGCTTTCTAACGTCAATGGTTCGAATATTGGATTCGCCATAGAACCTTTGCCTTTATGAATATGGAAAGACGGACACCTGGCTGCATAATTATAACGAAACATACACATTCTGTGAAAATTGAATAAAAAACGGTCCGAAAAAAATGTCTGTAGACCGTGAAAAATCTTTCGTAGACAACGTCATGTTTGACGTTATATGACATTATAGGCATAAGACAATCAATGAAATGAAATATACAGTATCTGAAATATACGCCATCAATTTTTCATGCCCCTGGCACTTTTGCAACATATAGAAATAAACGCGTAGATATAAGAAATTCTTTTTTACCTTATGACGTCATATGACGTCAAATGACGTTCTGCCTTACAGAATAAAAAGAAGTCGTAAAGATTAATTTTTAGTTCAAATATCAGCTTTATAATACATCAGGAAGCGATGTTATGCGTATTTAAAATTTGACGTCAATGGTTCGAATCTTGGATTTGCCATATAACATTTGACTTTTCGAATTTGGACAAACGGACACCGGATGCACAACTGAAGCGCAACATGTACATTCTGTGAAATTTTGATGAAAATCGGGTCAAAAAATAATGGCTGTAGACCGAGTAAAATCTTTCTGTCCTGACGTCAAATATGACGTAATATAACGTCACATGAATATGAAATTCAATGCATTTCAAAGCACATGGTTTGAAGCATATGCAGTTACATTTCCATGGTCCTGGAAACTTTACCACATATATAAATTTAGGCATAGATCTAAGAAATTCATTTAGACCTTAAGACGTCACATGACGTGAAATGACGTTCATCTTCTCAAAATGTAAAAGACACTTAGAGACGTATAATCTGTGCAAATATCAGCTTTATAACTTATCAGGAAGCGATTTTATACTCATTTGAACATTAATGGTTCGAATCTTGAATTCGCCATTAAATCTTTGCCTTTGCGAATTTGGAAAAATGGACACCGGGATGCAAAACTTGAGTGTAACATACACATATTCTGTGAAATTTTATGAAAATCGACCCAGAAATAATGGCTGTAGACCGCGTACAAATATTATAAGAAAAGTGATATTGAAACAGAATATAAGTCTCTAGGATTTATTTGCATTCTCAAAAGATGAACGTCATATGACGTCATATGACGTCATGAGGTGAAAAATAATTTCTAATATTTACGTGTTAATTTTAATATGATGAAAACGTCCGAGCACCTTGAAAATTTTATAGCAAATGCTTCAGATAGAAGATTTTGCATTTCAATACTTTTCATTTGACCATGACTGGTTTTAACGTCAAACTTGACGTCGTCTTAAAATATTTGTACGCGGTCTACAGCCATTATTTCTGGGCCGATTTTCATAAAATTTCACAGAATATGTGTATGTTACACTCAAGTTTTGCATCCCGGTGTCCGTTTTTCCAAATTCGCAAAGGCAAAGATTTTATGGCGAATTCAAGATTCGAACCATTGATGTCAAATTTCAAATGAGTATAAAATCGTTTCCTGATAAGATAAGCTGATATTTGCACAGATTATACGTCTCTAAGTGTCTTTTACATTTTGAGAAGATGAACGTCATTTGACGTCATGTGACATCTTAAGGTCAAAACGAATTTCTTAGATCTATGCCTAAATTTATATATGTTGTAAAGTTTCCAGGATCATGGAAATGTAATTGCATATGCTTCAAACCATGTGCTTTGAAATGCATTGAATTTCATATTCATGTGACGTTATATTACGTCATATTTGTCGTCAGGACAGAAAGATTTTACTCGGTCTACAGCCATTATTTTTTGACCGATTTTCATCAAAATTTCACAGAATATACATGTTGCGCTTTAGTTGTGCATCTGGTGTCCGTTTGTCCAAATTCGAAAAGTCAAATGTTATATGGCAAATCCAAGATTCGAACCATTGACGTCAAATTTTTAATACGCATAACATCGCTTCCTGATGTATTATAAAGCTGATATTTGAACTAAAAATTAATCTTTATGACTTCTATTTATTCTGTAAGGCAGAACGTCATTTGACGTATATGACGTCATAAGGTAAAAAAGAATTTCTTATATCTAGCGTTTATTTCATATGTTGCAAAAGTGCCAGGGCATGAAAAATTGATGGCGTATATTTTGTTTTTCATTTCATTGATTGTCTTATGCTCAAACATGACGTTGTCTACGAAAGATTTTTCACGGTCTACAGACATTTTTTTCGGACCGTTTTTTATTCAATTTTCACAGAATGTGTATGTTTCGTTTTAATTATGCGGCCAGGTGTCCGTCTTTCCATATTATGGCGAATCCAATATTCGAACCATTGACGTTAAATTTCAAATACGCATAACATCGCTTCCAGATGAGTTAGAAAGCTGAAATTTTGACTGAATATAAGTCTCTACGTATGTTTTACCTTATAAGAAGATGAGCGTCATTTGACGTCATGTGTCGTTACAAGTCCTAAACACTTTTTTTACTGAAATTAAACGGTTTTTATGGCCATAGGCCTGATTTTTTTTAATTTGCATTACTCATTTCATCGCTTCCAGATGAGCTAGAAAGCTGAAATTTTGACTGAATATAAGTCTCTACGTATGTTTTACCTTATAAGAAGATGAGCGTCATATGACGTCATGTGTCGTTACAAGTCCTAAACACTTTTTTTAATGAAATTAAACTGTTTTTATTGCCATAGGCCTGATTTTTTTTTTAATTTACATAATTTTTTTACTGAATGTGCAGCATTAGATGTTATGGCATAATGTTACTTCCGTTTCCAAATAAAGCAACGGTCAAGGTCATATCTAAATAATCAATATTTTTCTTTGGCTTTAAATATCTCTAAAACAATAAATATTCTATATAGACACTATGCATATAAGATCATTTGGGGCCAAGGTCACCAGGTCATACCTTAGAAAAACCTTGTGAACAACATAGAGGCCAGTTTTGGCCAAATTTTCATGAAATTTGGTAAGGATGTTTGTTTACATAATATCTTGGGTGAGTTTGAAATCAGGTCACGTGGGATCAAAGACTAGGTCACCAGGTCAAATCTTAGAAAAACCTTGTGAACACTCTGAGGCCACAGTTTCAGCCTAACCTTAATGTTACTTAGTCAGAATGTTTGTTTACATTAAATCTCGGATGAATTTATACTGGCCACATGGGTCAAAAAGTGGCCAAATTTTAAAAATTAGGAACATTAGGGGCCTACATTTTTGTTCCAGTCTTCATTAAACTTGATGACTGCATGAATTTCAAGTTGAGTGCAAATTCAGGTAGGATCAAAATCTAGGTCACTTAGTCAAATGTTAGAAAAACACTTTAGATGCCACAATTTTTCGTCATCATGCCTAACACAGCAATCTTACTCAGGTGAGCGACACATGGCCATCTTGGCCCTCTTGTTTAAAATAACATAAGAAACAATATTATAGCATGATGCAATGCGTTTCTAATGATATGCAGATATTAATGCTCGGACCATTAATTATCAAGTTATTTGTCGAAAGGTAGTAATTGATATGATCATCTTTTTGCCGATTATGGCCTTTTTTTTTGGAGGAATAACTTTCTATATCTCAAAATTCTTAATAGATACGTTTAAACATGAAAGTAACATGAAAAATAAGAATTCATTAAAACCCGTTTTTCCTTGTGCTTCTGCAGTTGATCCCACATATTATTCCAAATTTTATTCCTGTAACGTGAAATGTATAATGTAAAACAGTAATTTATTTTAATGTTCTGTGCCTTCTTCAATTCAGCAGGAATATTCAATTAAAATATAATAACTAAATGATTTGCAAGAAAGGAACCTTGTATATCTTTTTGACATGTAAAAGAGGACTAGTGATATTTCATTCCCTTGTAGAACACAAGTTTGAGCATTATTGTAGTCTTTTGAAAGATGGTTCTAAAAAAGCTAGCATTATGAAATTATAAATGAAAACAAAGCCACATATTCCCGTTTGAATGCATTGACTTTAAAATCTAAATTATATCATATGACGTCACAGATTTCATATGCTATTTATATAAGTTTGCACTCTACAGCTTTGAATTCGGAACGGATTTTCTTCAATTTTTTGAAGATGGTGTATGTCAGAATAGTTAAAGAGTATGATCAGGTTTGATATGGTTTGCAGTGCAGAAAGCCCTTTTCTTTTGTTCAGAGCAAAAGAAGTCTAGATCTTATTATTCTTTTCTTCTTTTCTACGCCTTAATTTCTATATGTTGCAAGAGCCACAGGACCATGACAATTTGATGGGATACACTTCAGATGATGAAATTTTGACGTCAATGATTTTTATATGCCTATGACGTCATATAACGTCATACTTGACGTTGTCTACACAAGTTTGTTCGCGGTCTACATCCATTATTTCTGGACCGATTTTCTTCATAATATCACAGAATGTTTATGTTACGTTCTAGTTGTGCATCCCGGTATCCGTTTTTCAAAATTCGAAAAGGCAAAGGTTTTATGGCGAATCCAAAGTTCGAACTATTGGCGTCAAATTTCAAATACCTGTAAACTCGCTTCTTGATGAATTACCAAGATGATTTTTAGATATATTGTTAGTCTTCAAATGTGCTTTACATTCTGTGAAGATGAGCGTCATTTGACGTTATATGACGTCATAAGCTGAACAATGATTTCTGATTTCTATGTGTTGACTTCTATATGTTGCAAACGTTCGAGCATCTTGAAATTTTAATAGCATATGCTGCACGTAGAATATTTTGCATTTCAATCATTTTCTTTTGCCTTTGACGTTTCTTGACGTCGGCTTAAAAAGGTTGTACATGGTCTACAGCCATTATTTCTGGACCGATTTTCATCAAAATTTCACAGAATGTGTATGTTACGCTCTAGTTGTGCATCCTGCTTTTTCCAAATTCGATAGAGAAAGGTTTTATGGCGAATCCAAGATTCGAACCATTGACGTAAAATTTATAACACCTAAAATCGCTTCTAGATGAGTTAGAAAGCTGATATTTGGACAGATTATAAGTCTCCAAGTGTGTTTTACATTATGTGAATATGAATGTCATTCGACGGCATATGACGTCAAAAGGTCAAACAGAATTTTTGGTATTGACGCGTTAATTTATATGTGTTGTAATGTTTCAAGGACCATGAAAATAAATAAGCATATGCAGCAAATGGTGAACTTTTGAATGCAATGAATGCCAAATTCATGATTAGACGTCAAGACAAAAAGTTTGTGCTTAGTATAAAGCCATTATTTCTGGACCGATTTCTATCAAAATGTCACAGAATGTGTATACCACGTTCTAGTTACATATCCACGTGTCCGTTTTTTCCAAATTCATAAAGGCAAAGGTTCTATGGCGAATCCAAGATTCGAACCATTGACGTCAAAGTTCAGATACGTATTAAAATCCCTTCCAGATGAGTTAGAAAGCTGATATTTATTAGTTTCTATGACTTATTTCTATTTTGTAAGGATGAACGTCATTTGACGTCATATGACGTCATACGGTCAAAAGGAATTTCTTATATCTACGCGTTAATTTCTATATATGGCTAAGATCCCAGGGGAATGAAAAATAATGGCATACATTTAAGATACTGCATATTTCATTTCATTGATTTTCTTATGACTATGACGTCATATGACGTCAAACTTGACGTCTTCTACAAAAGATTGTACGACGTCATATAACGTCAAATTTGACATTGTCTAAAAATTGTTTGTACTTTCTAGTTGTGCATCTAGGTGTCCATTTTTCCATTTAATAAAGACAAAGATTCAATGGCGAAACAAATATTCGAACCATTGACGTCAAATTTCAAATACCTATAAAATCGCTTCCAGATAAGATAGAAAGCTGCTATTTGGACTGAATATTAGAATCCTGAGAGGATGAAAGTCATTTGACATCATATGGCGTCATAAGGTGAAATATAATTTCTTATTTCTGCGTATTAATTTCTATTTGTTGCAAATGTCCGAGTACCATGAATATTTAACATTATATGCTTGACATAGTTCCTGTTCCATATCATAGATTTTCATTTGCCTTTGGCGTGTTTTGACGTCAAACTTGACGTCGTCTAAAAAAGTTTGTATGAGGTCTATAGCCATTATTTCTTGACTGATTTCCATCAAAATTTCGCAGAATGAAAACGCTACGTTTAAGTTGTGCATCCCGGTGTCCATTTTTCCAAATTCGAAATGGCAAATGTCCTATGGCGAATCCAAGATTCGAACCATTGACGTCAAGTTTCAAATGGATATAAAATCGCTTCCCGAAGAGTAAGGAAGCTGATATTTGGAATGAATATAAGTCTCTAAGAGTCATTTACATTCTGTGAAGATGAACGTCATTTGATGTCATATAACGTCATCCGGTCCAAAATTTCTTTTTTCTACACGTATTTTTTCATATATTGCAAAGGTCACAGGACCATGAAAATTTAAAGGCATATACCTTATATATTGACATTTATATTTCAATGGTTATTCTATGCCTATGACGTCATTTGACGTCAAACGTTACATTGTGTATAAAAGGTTGTACGCAATCTACAGCCATTATTTCTGGACCGATTTTCATCAAGTTTTCACAGAGTGTATATTTTACATTCGCGTTCTATGGTTCTATGGCGAATCCAAGATTCGAACCATTCACGTCAAATTTCAAATATGTATAAAATCGCTACCAGATGAGTTAGAAAGCTGATTCTACACTAAATATAGTCTCTAAGACTTCTTTCTTTCTATTCTCATATGACGTCATGAGGTCAAAATAATTTCTTATATCCACGGGTTAATATCTATATGTTGCAAGGATCCCAGGGGAGTAAAAAATTAATGGCATATATTTAAGATACTTTATATTTCATATCATTGAATTTCTTATGCCCATGACGTCATATAATGTCAGACTTGACGTTGTCTGCAAAAGATTTTAGGCCGTCTGCAGCCATTATATTTGGACCGAAGTTCATCAAAATTTCACAGAATGTGTATGTTACGTTCTAGTTTTGCATCCCAGTGTCCGTTTTTCCATATTCATAAAGGCAAAAGTTCTATGGCGTATCCAATATTCGAAGTATTGACGTCAAATTTCAAATACGCATAACATCGATTCCAGGTGATTTAGAAAGCTGATATTTGGACTGAATATAAGTCAGTACGTATTCTTTGCATTCTGATAAGATGAACGTCATATGCTGTCATGTGACGTTACAAGTCTTAAACACTTTTGTACTGAAATTAAACGGGTTTTACGGCTTATAGTCTTTATTTTTTGTTTAATTCTTTTGACTGAAGGGTGCAGCATTAGATCCTATGGCGCAATATTACTTCCGTTTCCAGAAAAAAGCAACGGTCAAGGTCATAGGTCAATTAGCGTTTTTTTCTTTGGCCTTAAATATCTCTAACACGATAATATTCTATCGAGATGCTATACATATAATTTGTAGTGCTTTGAAAGACATTTCAGCTTTTGATGATCGGGGTTGAATCAGTTGAGTTATGGCTGAAAAACAAAAATTCTCTTACCCCCAGTGCGCTTAACAGTTTATATCTCGAATATGTTTGATTTTCGAAAATATGAATATGATTATTAATTGTAGGGCAATGTTTGGTCGTTCTTTTGATGCTTTCAGTTTTACGATTGACCTAAAAATCATGGAGTAATGCAAATAACACTATTCGTGTATGTTACTTTATGATAGACCCAAACCTATTGCAATCGCATTGAATGGATATTCAAGACATTTCTTTTGGTAACTAGATTACTGAAATTGGTCAACTTGTAAGAAAATTATGTCAAAATAAGAATTGATATTAAGTTAATTTTGACATGCGATATAAAGCTCTTACGTTTGACAAGCTAGCAGAAAGCCCTATAATTCGTATCAACGAATGAAATCTATTGATAAAATATGAATTTAATTGAAATTAACAAAATGTTATTATTAATAAAGAATCAACATACAGTAAATTAATCAATTTATATATTTTTGTCTCAAATCGTTCTTGTTTATTTCATCAGCTGACTGATCGAAAAGAAATGCTGAGAGAGAGAGAGAGAGAGAGAGAGGGGTGGAGGTGTTCGGTACACTATCCCTGACATACTGATATTCTTCTATAACTACACCACTTGAAGTGCGCATGTGTGATTTTTTTCACTGCAAGCAGAAGGCGGGGATTAATCGGATTTTGTTTATTATTGCAAAAGTTTGATGTCTTTTAAAATTTAGTGTTTATTGAATGTTTTATGACACAAAACAATTGTTAGCTCCAATTTATTCAGTCTACGGCAGCGTGAAAAGAATATCAAGTCACCGATTCTGATCTCCACTCAGTTTTAGGTGGTTTTGACATGAGGCACAGAGGCGTGACAACCTGTATCTAAAAAAAGCATGTCGCACCGAGCGGCTCATTGTTTGGACTAATACATGTATTAGAACCACTGTATAGACATTGAGCAAAGAAATCGATACGTGCAAACACTAGAGTAGTTTAATATGTCAATAAACAATGAATGAACTGTACCCTCCCTCAAGTGACGCTCCGGGTTAAGGAAATTGGGTTAGGGTTAGTTTTATGGGGTTTCGGGAGTACAATTGGCACTTGTGGGCTGATTTGTTGCTTGTGGGGTGCAAATTACAGGGTGCAAAAGGGGCCAAAGATCAAAGGAAAAATCCCACAACGTCACTTCAGTGAGAACGGACGTCCGTCTGTCCGGACGGACGTCTGTCCGTCTGTCTGTCCGCTCAAATCTGGATCCCGCGATAACTTAATAACTAAGCTAGCTAACTTGATGAAACTTGGTTTATGACTAGATGCCAATGTGTAGATTATGCACGTCGTTTTTATTTTTGTTCTTCGACTAAAATTGTGGTTGTTATGGTAACGGAAATAGTGAAAATATGGCAAAAAATGGGATCCTGCGATAACTAAGCTAGCGAACTTGATGAAACTTGGTATATGACTAGATGGCAATGTGTAGATTATGCACGTCATTTTGTTTTTGTTCTTCGACTAAAATTGTGGTTGCTATGGTAACGGAAATAGTGAAAATATGGCAAAAAATGGGATCCCGCGATAACTAAGCAAGCTAACTTGATGAAACTTGGTATATGACTAGATGGCAATGTGTAGATTATGCACGTCATTTTATTTTGTTCTTCGACTAAAATTGTGGTTGCTATGGTAACGGAAATAGTGAAAATATGGCAAAAAATGGGATCCCGCGATAACTAAGCAAGCTAACTTGATGAAACTTGGTATATGACTAGATGGCAATGTGTAGATTATGCACGTCATTTTATTTTTGTTCTTCGACTTAAATTGTGGTTGCTATGGTAACGGAAATAGTGAAAATATGGCAAAAAATGGGATTGATTACCATATTGAGTCAAGGTGGAGCCGGTAGGGGACTTTATGTGTTGCATACAACACCAGTTACTTGTTGATAAAAATTCTCGCCAGTGGTACAAACAAATTATGCAATCAATTTCAAATTATGCGCACACAAGTATTTGCAGCGTGCAAGGACACATAAATAGAAATGACAGGAAATTTACCTGTACCCGAGTATTTTGTATGACATGACATAATATATACTCTTCTTATTGAATAAATTGGATATAAAGTACTATTGGGGATATACGTTACTTTAGCTTGTTAACTTATATATTTTATCTCGATCGGGAAGCAAGTTTCTTACAACTTATACATTTCCTGGGTTGGACCAGTACTTTGCGTTTGTGAAGGTCATGACAACTTTTGTCCCAACGGTGTTCGAAAGAAACCAAAACATTCATGATCACATTCGAGCACATTACCATTGCACCCACTGCATCCACTTTTAATGGAACAAAAAAGATATGTGCAAATAAATAAACTATTTTCCCCAAAATTTTGAATTATCATTAATATAGAAGCAGCATCAAGATAACAACCACAGGACACAATGCATTATTTTACAGATAAACTTTTATCAGGGGATTGGATTAAAAAATTGGTTATAAGGTTTGGTCATTATTATTATGGGTGTAATATTCAAATCCATTAAAACGTCACTCTAAGATATATATATATATATTAAACTGAACAGGGAATTTACATGATCATGCAATACGTACGGTTTATCTTGATATACATTACGATACCAGTGAATTCATCCTCTATAGGGTACCGAAGCAGTGAAACACATTGAAAAAAAGACCAAAGCAAGTATTATTATTCAAGTTATACGAGATTTTTTACGGCTTTCCGCAACCTGCGGAAAACGTATAGGGTTTGTTATGTTTATTACGGCTTTCCGCAAACCTGCGGAAAACGTATAGGGTTTGTTATGTTTATTTTCGCAGTGCGAAAACCCTTTGTTCTCGTTCTGTTTCTTTTTTTTTCTAACCCTTTTTTGTGAACGGCATAGCTCCGAGGTGAGAAAAGCTACATCTATGAAACTTTTATTAGTAATAACCACGTACTTGAAGATGATCCTAACGTCGAGATAATTTTCATTTTTGTTTTGATTTTCCCGCCAGGGGGCGTTTTATATGAAAATGTTTAATAAGCCATATCTCAATTATTTGAGGTCCGATTCAAATGCGGTTTTTTGCATAATGTTCCTTGTAAATAGCCCAATAAAATATGATAGGTTCCAAAAATTTGCGTATATAACTTTCGTGCTACAGGAGGTTGAATGTTCGAATCTCGCAAAAAAAACTGTGAAATAAGGGTAGGTCTACCAAAAACCTACCCATTTTATTCAGAGATGAGATCGGAGAATTTTGTTCGTGCATATGATTCGCAAGACATATACGCACAAAATATATGGGGTGGCGAATTCGAGAAATGCATGGTTTGTCCACAGTACGCGGTCAAACTTAACCAATATTTTCGAAAAATCAACATTTTAAAAGCATGACTTTTAAGGTTATTTGCAGCTCCTGACTTTATTTTTTGTTCAATCTTCATCATTATTTCACTGTTTATGCATTATAATTATACAAATAAAATCATAGAAAAAAAATAGCGAAGATATGCAAAGGTCAAGGTCATATAACAATTATTGTTATTTTTATCGGCATAAAATAACTCTCAATCTAAAAATATTTTATAGAAAGTATATGAACAAAAGTTTTAGTTTGTGAAGAGATCTTTCCATTGGTGTTTAGATTTTGAAGATTGGACTTCATTTGATCAAATTACCTCAGTCCAAAGTTTGATCCTTTTATCAAACAATTGTAAATCCGTATGTTTCCTCTTTTTTGCAGCTCCGAACTTTATTTTTTGTTCAATCTTCATCATTTTTTCACTGTTTATGCATTTAAATAATATAAACAAACTCATAGTAAATAACGATGAAAATATGCAAAGGTCAAGGTCAAAATACCGATTATTGTTATTTTTATCGGCACAAAATAGCTTCAAATCTAAAAATATTTTATATAAAGTATATGAACAAAAGTTTTAGTTTGTGAAGAGATCTTTCCATTGGTGTTTAGATTTTGAAGATTGGACTTCATTTGATCAAATTACCTCAGTCTAAAGTTTGATCCTTTTATCAAACAATTGTAAATCCATATGTTTCCTCTTTTTTGCTGCTCCTGACTTTATTTTTTGTTCAATCTTCATCATTCTTTCACTGTTTATGCATTTTAATAATACAAATAAACTCACAGTAAATAACGATGAAAATATGCAAAGGTCAAGGTCATAATACCGATCATTGTTATTTTTATCGGCACAAAATAGCTTCAAATCTAAAAATATTTTATAGAAAGTATATGAACAAAAGTTTTAGTTCGTGAAGAGATCGTTCTAATGATGTTTAGTTTTTGAAGATCGGACTTCATTTGATCAACTTACAACAGTCCAACGTTTGATCCTTTATCGAAAAATCGTAAATCAGTATGTTATCTGAATTATATTTGCATTATTTAATTTGCTAAACATATATACAGAGAATATTTGGGTAAGCGAGTTAAGGGTATGTATTGTTTGTCAACAGCATGCGGCAAACGTCACTAATTGGATGAATTACAATTTCAAAAACATAAGTTGTTAGTGTGTGTCTTTTTTTTTGTCTCTTTGTTCAAGCTTCATCATTTTCTCAACTGGTTGTATAGTTTTATGATACACAGATTCTCATTAATAAAAAATTAAACAGTATTTTCATTGGTCAATGTAATATAACGATAATTGCCATTTTCTTCAGCTCAAAATAGATCCAAATTTCTTGCGTGTTCATTCTCTAAGCAATCACTTTTAAACTTAACCACAGTGTTCTTTCCTGAATTCGGGCAAGAAGGTTAACAAATGTTATCAGCCCATTATATATTGAGTTTTTCCCCTATGAATATTAAAAAAAAAATTAAAAAAAAATATCGCACTTCATTTCTTATTTTCAAACTTTATATTTTCATTTTTTTTTACCACACTCTCTCGATCAAATTCGATTAAGGCTGTTATAATCAAATAACGTTTGGAGGTATCCCTTTGTAATATAATACACGATTGTTTTGTATTACGTATCTTCTTTTTTCAAACTTTCTATTTGACTTTTATATGTTAATAATATTAGAATAAAGTTAATATCAATCAATTATGTCTGCAGTTGAAACCAGTACTCTTACTAGTCAAGTTAAAAGCGAAAACCAAGATGCCGCTTTGCGGTTCTAGTTATTATTATTCTTCTTCTTCCAACCTAGTTCAAGAGTTAATTTATATATGTTGCCAATGGCCAAGCAACATGAAAATTAAAATGCTTCGACAAAAAAGTATAAATTTTTAAAATCAAGTGTTTTCAATTTTCACTGACGTCAAATGACGTCAGATTTGACGTCAGCTTTAAAAGTTTGTTCGTGCTCTAAAGCCTTCAATTCTGGTCCGATTATCTTGATATTTTCACAGAAAATGTATTTTAGAATGTAGATGTGAACCCTGGCATTCAAATTTCCAAATTCGAAAATATAAAGATTTCATGGCAAAAACCGCGATTCGAACTTAGGTCCTAAAAATATATTTTAGTATTACAAGGCCACCAAACGGGCTAGAAGCATGAAAATTGGACAGCATATCGGCCAAGAGGTCTGCTTTCTATTTCCTGAAGGACTTTTTCTCAAGTCACGTGGTTATGACGTCAAACAATAGACAAAAAGCATATTTTTAGCTCACCTGAGCACAAAGTGTTCAAGGTGAGCTTTTGTGATCGCCCTTCGTCCGGCGTCCGTCGTCGTCCGTCGTGCGTCGTGCGTTGTCCGTCGTCAACAATTTGCTGTAAACGACATCTCCTCTGAAAGCGCTCGACAGAATTTAATGAAACTTGGCAGGAATGTTCCTTGGGTGAGGCTCTACAAAAGTTGCTTAAATAAAGTTGATCCATGAAGAACTCTGGTTGCCATGGCAACAAAATGAAAATAATTTGAAAACTTTAAAAATCATCTCCTTCAAAACTACTGGCCAGATTTCAAAATAATTTGGTACAGATGTTCCTTGGGTCAACCTCTACCAAAGTTGCTAAAATTATTCCGATCCGTAAAAAAACATGGCCGCCAGGGACGGGGCTTATTTGCCTTATATGTATATAGAGAAACCTTTAAACAACATCTCCTCTGAAACCACTGGACAGAATTTGATTAAACTTGGCAGGGATGATCCTTGGGTCAACCTTCACAAAAGGTGCTAAAATAAACTTGATCCATGTAGAACTCTGGTTGCCATGGCAACAAAAAGAAAGAAAAAAATGAAAACGTTAAAAATCATCTTCTTCAAAACTATTGGCCAGATTTTAAAATAAATTGGTACAGATGTTCCTTGGGTCAACCTCTACCAAAGTTGCTAAAATTATTCCGATCCGTAAAAAAAAACATGGCCGCCAGGGGCTGGGCTTATTTGCCTTATATGTATATAGAAAAACCTTAAACAACATCTCCTCTGAAACCACTGGACAGAATTTGATTAAACTTGGCAGGGATGATCCTTGGGTCAACCTTCTCAAAAGTAGCTAAAATAAAGTTGATCCATGTAGAACAAATTAAAACTACTGGCCAGATTTTAAAATAAATTGGTACAGATGTTCCTTGGGCCAACCTCTACCAAAGTTGCTAAAATTATTCCGATCCGTAAAAAAACATGGCCGCCAGGGGCGGGGCTTATTTGCCTTATATGTATTTAGAGAAACCTTTAAACAACATCTCCTCTGAAACCACTGGACAGAATTTGATTAAACTTGGCAGGAATGATCCTTGGGTCAACCTTCACAAAAGTTCCTAAAATAAACTTGATCCATATAGAACTCTGGTTGCCATGGCAACAAAAAGAAAAATAATATGAAAACTTTAAAAATCATCTTTTTCAAAACTACTGGCCAGATTTTAAAATAAATTGGTACAGATGAGGTGAGCGATTTAGGGCCATAATGGGCCTCTTGTTTAAAAATTTCTTTTGCTCTGGTATCATTACTTTTCACTCAATCTTTTTGAAAATTGTAGTGCAGCGATTAAAAAGTTTACATTTATAAATTCATTGATTTTTAATTTTCAATGACGTCAAATGACGTCAGATTTGACGTCAGCTTCAAAAGTTTATTCTCAGTCTAGAGCCTTCAATTCTTATTATTTAATTTAAATTTATAT